>VDFB02386984.1:0-16697 GCA_007258455.2 Sequoia sempervirens
TTTTTGGCTTAAAATCCATTTAGATAGCTTTGCATACACTTACATCAATCATCTTAGCCTACATCATGTTAAAATAGCTTGCATCATGTTAATTTAGCATCTAAATCATGTTTTCATACAAATATTTCATCAGTTTCGTTGATTCTCTTCAATAAAATCGATCTAAACAAGCTCATTATCCACGAGATTGGGAAAGGGTCATCATTCCACATCAATGTGACACCACTCCCCCAATAGGATAAGTTTCAATGGATTAGAATAGGTGTTTTCGAAGCTTTCATGATTTAGTATGTTAGTTTTAGTGGATTCCTAGTTTAGTTTTTATTGATTGATCTTATTGGATTGATGTTTAGTGGCTTGAATACGCTTCAAATCCTCATGGATCAAGTGTAGTCAACCCATACTAATCCGTCGATCACACAAATAAGCAAGAATCCAAAACCATTTCTTCACTAATCAAAGCGAAGAATGCATGCAATTGGTACAAATTTGGGTTAGGATCAATTTATGACTATGAAGTGTAAACCTCACTATTGCTTTCGACCAATATGGGCACATTATGCTTTGACATGGTTTCAGTGAGATTTTTGGATATCCATTCAATAATTTCACCTTCTTAAATATTGACACAACTTCTAAATTTCCAATCCCTTTCGTCATCCCAAAGGTGGATAAATTACCTTCCTGTAAAGGTTGGCTAGTGGAGATTCTTAAATCCTAATTTGAAGGATGAGGAGAACTATCCACAATAGTAACATTATTTACACATCGCTCTTGCTCTGTTTCTTCCTCTTTCCCTGGCCCAACATCCTTTTCAAACTCTTCATCACTCCTCTCATCATCATTACCAATCATCATAGTATCATGAGAAACGGTAAAAAATATCCCCAAGTTGTTTAGCTCAAACTCATGAAATTCAAATAAAGGATTATCTATGGTTTCAAAATCCTCACCAAAAACTATCTGGCATGTATAAAGCATTAAAACTACCTGACGCCCTTTCATGATTGGTGTTTCCAAGCTTTCCTAAATTTTCACAATATTTGAATGTCATTATGATCTAGCTAATTGATTCATCACTCTCAAAAATGAACACATTGAACTTTGGGAACATGGAGGTAACCTAGGTTGTAGAATCAGATAATTGCTCTGTAGTCTTGCTTGTTGAGATGGGGGTATTGAAGTGAAACACGGTGTTGTGAGAGGAGAATAATCTTCCTCCCCATCTGAGCTATTAAAATCTCCTTCACTGTTTCCATAATGTTTGTCATGCACTTCATTCCCTTCATCAAAATTAGATCTAGCTGAGTACTCTTCTTGGCACAATAAGACTAAGTTAGAACATGTATTTGTATAAGATGAGAATCTCATTTCATGTGGTGTTTCAAGGAAAACCTCTAAAGTGAAATTTTTATTTGATAACATCCCAACTCGGTATTGGTCGAAATATCTAGACAAACATAAATCATCTTCTATTTTATGGCTTCAAGTTTTGCAACTTCGAAGTCACATACCTTTTTTTGCTTTGGGTGAAATTGGATTTTTGGATGCAAGGAGGCCATAAATATGGTCAATAATTTTTATTGGTTGGGCTTATCGGTGTGAGGAATCCATTTCAAAAATCGAGTGAATTTGTTGATGAAATCCCTCATATTTTCATGTTCTCCCTCTTGAATCCTGAAGAAGTAAGATAACAAAGTACCTGTGTCAATGATTGGTTTGAACCTTGCAATAAACTTGTCCTTCAATACATTCTAATTAGTGATGCACCCATCTTGTAAGCATTGAAACCAGTCTACTACTTTACTAACCAGAGATTCTACAAATAGCCATACAAACACATCCTCCTCTATAACGCCTAAAATCCCACATGCAACAATGAGAGCTTGAATATGGTTTTCTAGATTTTGTGCATCTTCTCCGGTAAGCTTCGGGGAAATTCTTTCTAGATATTGTGAGTAAGGTTGAGTACTAAGATAAATCCAGATGCCCAAAATGAGTCCCCCACAACTATGGTGAGGTTAAAACCATTGTGTAGTTTGGGATCTCAAAACACAGAGTCGCCAATCTCCATCTAGGAGGAGATAATTTACCCTTTTCTCTTCTGATATACTCTTGTAACCAAGAAGTTATAAATATTTTCATAAGTTAATTCCTTGATCATGGATTCTAATCTCAAGGGATATTTCGATTACGTTCCTAATTGCGTTGAGGCTAAGGATCTAGCTAAAGAATTATTCTAGGAACCCTCTATACACCTCTTTCATAGACAACCATCAGTTGTTGAGCTCATTCTTCTTCTTCTTCTTCTTCTAAAATAAAGTTTACTCTCATATACTCCACAACACTTCTTTTGTATCTCCAAGATGAGGTATTTAGTTGTGAGATAATGTCATCATGTTTGGTAGTGACCCAATCTAGGTCTGGCTATAACACAGGGAAAAATTCTCATGAGGTAAAACCATTTTTATACATAACAAGGAAACTATTTTGACTTTCTCTTTCAATCCCCAACGAAGTCATAAAAAATTTATTGGTTGACAGATTAGTCTTTTGAAATATTGATTTATTTTGACTCTATATTTCCCAAAATAAAGACTAATCGACAATCAAAAGTTGGAGAGATCACCATTTCATTGGTGATCTTCCTCTAAATTTTAATTGAGGTACAGCTCCCTTGTATGTAAGATATAATTTTGATTTTTTGATTTTAAAGAAAATGGGTATACTTTTGACCAAAAAGTAGGAAAGGCAGACTAACAATTACTCATAACCATGATACAAATGCGATGGAAATAAAATTTTAGAACATTAACCATAACTTAAAAGATGTATATGTCACCAATATCACAACTCAAAAATTGGATAACTAGTAATAGATAATTAACACAACACGGTGCAATTTCATGTTTTAACCGAAAAACAATGAATGAAACACCCAAGAAAACATCATTCATAAAGAGAAGTAGAATTCCATCACTTATAAGATCTCAAAGACTCATTCATGAATAATAAGTATTGCATCCAAATTCATTGCTCAAAGATAAAGAACTTCTTTATAAAACAAATAAAATTGTAAAACTTGATCCTTCTTTTCAATTGATTCTCACTCTTGCATCAAAGTGCAACAAGGATAAAAAATTTGGACCCTTCAAATGTTTGCCTAAAGTGTATTTATGATTTCACTTCATAAGGGTCACCAGATTCTTAAAAACTGAATCTTGGGGAAATTGTAACTACTAATTTGTCGAATGAGCATTTTACAAATGATTAATTGATTTTTGCTTAATCGAACCAAACAAGCATTTATGGTTATTTTAAGGAATGTTATGATTAAATCACATATACCAATTGACTTAGACAAGGGAATGCATCACCGATCCTCGTAGAAAGGCCCTATGTCCTCCAACCCATGTGAACAGTCTATAATTCCTCAACTTGGCAATTAATGACATACCCATTGGAGATTACACTCGTGCCAATGGTTTAAATGAGAGTCCATTTTATTTGACATTGCAGCTTGCATAAGTAACATAACATCACATTGCTACTAAGCTTATTAAATTCAAGGCAACTTGGAATGTCCTTGCATTATTAATTTCTCTCGAATGCACTCTTTTAGCTTACTCTCTTTTTTATAAATTAAGCAAAAACACTCATTTCTTGCATACCAAATTTCACTTTAAGATTTCAAGCACCTCGATCAATGTTGCTTCTAAGAGTGATTTCCTCTCAATTGAAGGTGTGGAATGTAATGCAGTAAGGAAGCTAGTAGAAGACTAGCTTAGAGAGGTTTTCCTGACACATAGTGATGTGGAGGAAGGCATAATCAGGAAGATAATCGAAGAAAACTTCTTGACCCAAGTTCACATGCACAACTCTACATTGTTGGAGAACTTCTTATGCAATGTCATTTAAACCTCTGGCAAGTTAGAGTGGGGAGAAAAGGTTGTAGAATTCTTGATGAGACCAACTTATTTAGCCTGGGTCGAAGTTGCTTTGGGGAATCTTAATGAATACCCTCGCATTGGCCTAGTAAGGGATGTTGTTTGTATCGCCACTACTCTGAGGAATGAACAAGCAAAGCAAGTTGTTGCTCTACTTCGTGTTGAGCTGGAATAGAACATGATGGATACCTTCGCGCACTTCATGGAGTTCAATGAAAACCTCTTCTCACCAACACAAATCAAAAGGCTCCAGGAGGTGATGGAGGACATTCATATTCTGATTTTTACTCTTTGTGTTTGATAAACTACACTAAAAATTCCCCCTTTTTTGATGTAATACAAATAATATGAATATATATCACCTTTTTGCATTTAGTCTATTTCATGCAATGTGATGCTCTTGGGGTTATATGTTTCAATTCTATGTTTTTCTTTTCTATTACAATGCATTTCTTTATTTCCATAGCTACAATAAATTCTAATGGTTTATGCTTCGACTAATTATCATCTATGTAATTATGTATTTTACTTCGGGTACCACCACCTTTCTTTAAAAAAATCTTTGAATAATGAGATGATAGTTTAAAATAACACTAATAAATCAATGACTGGCTTAGGTGGGTTTCTTGAAATGTTGTTAGAATCCTATTCAATTCGGAAAACAATCTCACTATCCGCTTTACAAACTTTTCTTAAGGCCCAATTCGAAGTCCTTTAGGGTTTTTTCTAGTAGGATCCTTTAGGAAAGAGCCTTGGGAAATGACAAAACACTTGGTCCTTCGAAATATAATTTACCATCGAGGATATGATAGGTTTTCAAAACCTTGTAGGGAACCAACAAATGTTTCGAAACCTTGTGAAAGCTCTGCAATAGAATCGATTTTCACTTAAATTTTCTTCCTCCAATCAATGTGAGATAGGGTTATGAAAACTACTTCAAGCCCTGATACCTTTTCCAAAACTTCGTAAAAAGCTACTTCAATACAAAACTTAAGTTTAACTTGAAAATTCAAGCGGAAAGAAGTTGTGGAAACTTAATCGATACCCTCCATAATTCCAAAAACCCATCATAAAGGTGACAACTTTAATAGGACTAAGTTTTCTTAAGGGTGGACGTGGTTTTGAGATAATATGACCAAAATTGTGGTGACACATCACAATCCTCATCAACTCAATAAAATGTGTGATAATGCCTTTTTGAGGTCTTATATTATGGTTAGGCATATTATTGTAGAAGGATTTGGGTCCATGTTCAATCTTGCATCACCAAAGATATTAGATATTAGATTTGAAGTTAGACTAATTCCTTCTTCACGTTATTTCAATCTTGACCATGTCACTACAAGTCAATTTCATGTTTTTATAAACTTCTATGAAAAGGAAACATTAGAATTTTGCATTTGTAACTATATGATGATTATACAATTTCTACTACAAGGACTATCTATCTTTTGTTATAGCAATTGTGTATTAATACTACAATTACAATGTATTTTCCTCTTACAAGACCTATGTATTTCTACAAGTTAAAGGTTATATATTTTGTTGCTACAAGACCTCTATTATTAGCTACAAGAAGAATATGTATGTGTTGTACTACAAAACCCAAGCTTGTCGCTACAAGAGGATTAAGTGCTCTATTTGTAAGTGTTCATGCCTAGGTGACAAGATGCAATATGAAAAGTGAAGTTACAATAATATTAATATTTAATTCATATATGGAGTTGATTACATGAGAAGTTATTGCTTTATGCAATATAATTAATATGAAATATATTTTTAAAATATGTTAGTTGTTACCTCTTAACAAAAGGTACTTTATTTCCTTTTTCTAATCTTGATAGCCTCATGATACTTTATTTCCTTCAATAATAAAGTCAATGGAAAATAAATTTTTATATTGGTAGATTTATCTCATATGGAAACTAATTTTTGGGGCCATGATTTATTTTCCTTCTTTTTGGTAGCTAATATTTAGCATTCATTTGTGGTGACTAATTACATAAATGAATGATGTTTTTGTGCAATGGTTGGGTATTTTACTATTGGAACATGGTTGTTTGAAGATGGGGTAGTTACTACTCTTCAATCTCGTGTGTTGTTCATTTTCTTTAGTTGGTGTCAAGATGGAATTTTCTTGGCTGAGGAAATATTTGTTATTTATTATTTTTTTTCTTAATGAAAGGAGGGACTCTTTTGATCTGGAATTTTTTTTTATTGATGGAATGATTGAGAGAGGGAAAATAGAGTATATGAAAAGCTCTATTTATTACAATTATGAAATATTATAAAACCTTGTAGCTTGAAGAGGGGATTATAATGAGGGAAAGGCTTTGTGAATCCTTGTGGTTGAAAGAGAGAAAAATTATAAAAGTAGCTACAACCACCATAGCATATTATAATGTTGTAACCAACTATAGAAAATTAATAAATTTATTAATTTTCATTTAATTGCCTTCCATTTTGCATGATATTATGGGATGTTTGTGTAGGTTGTTTGATTGGGCTATCCTCTAGTTGGCCTAATTATCTACAATACATTGCAATGGTATTAAAGCTAATAGTTTGCTGGGATGTTTATTGAGGAGATTATGTTTGAGGTATGAGAGTTAGATGCATGTTGGGTTGAGATTGACAAGGGATCTAATATTTTTTGTAGTTGTAAGATAGATTCATATAATTGCAGAGAGCTATGTGTGGGAGAAAAATGGTGTTAAAAATAATGTTTCATAAGGATATGTTGACTATGCTTTAACAAAAATAACAATGGGTAGAAGGTATTTTAACATATTGTACTATACAGAAAGTGGGTAGCAAGGGTTTTGGGTGTGTATCTTCTAGTGTCCTTGTTGGGTAGAGGGAATGTGTAGGTTACTATGAAAAATCAATTGTGGATTGTGAGTGAATATGAGAGGTCATTACTTGTTTGGATTTAGTTAATGGGTTGAAAATTCTTTAGGAAGAGGATGAGAGTATCCTTGAGGACTATAATTTTTTAGTGAGAGGAGAGAAAGAATTTCCAAAGAGAGAAGTTAGGGTGAGAACTAAAGCATGTGTGCTGAAATATCTAATATGTTAGGTGTCTTGAAGGAGAGAACAATTGAGATGAGTGAGAGGTGTTGAGTTCCATGAAATTTCTAGTATTATTTCATTTTTAGGTATAGAAGAAGATGAAGCAAGAGAAAATATCCTAATGCAAGAGGATAATGAGGATGTGAAGAACTAGAGTATAGTAGCAATATATCTTTCAAAAGCGTGAATTTGATCGATGTTTAAGTTGTAATAGGTGAAAGAGAAGTTACAATAGAGGAGGATAAGGAGGTTAAATGTGTAAAAGAGGAAAATACACAGTTGTTGGTGGACATAGTGCAATATAACATTGATGTGATTATTAGCATGCAAGGATTTTATAGATGAAGAGTGGTGAATTTAGATGCAAAAGGAGAGGACAAAACAATTGTTATAGATTTTTTAATAATGTTAGTGGTGTTGATTTGTATGCAAATTAAGTGAAGAATGAAGAATGGAGAAGTGAATTTTAGTGAATGGGGTTGGGATATGGTAGATGGAGATCCATGAGAGGGAGGAGGAGGATATTTGTATTAGGTAAATGTTGGAAGAGGTGAAGGAAGAATTTTTTTGATGCACCTGCTATAGCGATGGAGTTTGTTGCAAATTGTTTATAGTCTAGAAGGGTGGTATTTCCACTCAACTTTATTTTGTGAGCTCATCCTTGATTTTTTTTAACCTAGTATTTTTTATGTATGTGAATTCATGTCCACATGAGAGTGGTTTGATTTTATATCCTAAAAATTTCTATCATAGATCATGAAATCTTGTCTATCCTTGATCATAATCCTTCTTTATTTAAGTCTTCTCTGCCATAATTGACCATAATTGTTATGTTTTTTGTTTATACCCTTCTTTTATTTTTTTACTAGGGTCCTAACAATAAAATTAAGATGTTGGTAATTATGGGAATAAATCATAGTGTGTTTTCCTTTTATTCTTTGTTCCTTTTGGATGTGTTGTTATAATCCTTTTACGATGAGTGATTATTGTTGCAATGTTGGCTCTATCTTGTTAATAGGGATTTATTTTCATCGAATTTATAATCCTTGTACTAGTATACCAAAGAACTTATCAAATTACATATGGCCAACACCTCATATTTAAAGGAATTATCTAACATGGTGAATCGAGTGATCCAAAATATGTAGACTTTGCAAGAGGCTTTTGAGTTGCATGGTTTTTTGTTGAACTAAATAAGATTAATATCAAAGTATCCTTAATGGATAAGAAATAAAGAGGGGAAATTAAAATTTATACTAAGGAGGATTCCAAAGTTTTTCAAATTTGGGAAGTCATCCCCCAAGTAAATAGATTGGTTAAGGATTGCAATGAGAAGAAGAAAAATAATGGTACCATGGGTGAAGGAATTAAGAAATAATGAGATAATCACAATACTTGATTGTTAATGTTAGAATAGGACATAAAGACCATCAAGGACACTTTAAATATGGAAATTGATGTCAAAAAAATGCACCATTAAGAATAAAGCTATGGGGATTAAGATCCTCACTAACAATGTGAAAGATATTTTGAGGATTTTTAGCCTCCTATTTTGGTTGGTAAAGGTGCTAAGGATGACCTAAGCTCCATGAATTGGAGAAGAAAAAATAACTATGAGTAAGAAAACAATTGAAATATTTTGTTGACCTACATGAAATATTTTACCAAGAGGATTTGGAAGTTACCAATATGTTGAGAAAGTTATGGCTCTCTATGGTTTTGTGCTTTGTGTTTTATCCAGTCTTGTATGCAACTATGTTTTAGTTACGTTGTTTTTCTACTATTATTTTGTTGATGTCTTGTTAGTTGTAATATGGTTTCAACGTCCCTCCAAAACCTATTTTATCCTAAGTTTAATAAAAAATGGTCTTCCTAGGGTTTGCAATAAAATAACTTAATTCTACAACATTCTTTAGATTATATCCTCACTTAATTTCAAATGGTGTCTTACTTATACTTGTATCCATTAAATTATTATAAGAAAAATTATCTTGTGGTGATATTAAATCCCAATTGTTGTCTCTTTTTTTAAATAAAACATCTTAACAAGATTTTCAAAATTAAGTTCATAGCTTTTATTTTTCCATCTATTATTGGATGATATGTTGAACCAAATTCCTAATTTGTATTCATCTTCTTTCATAATATGCACCAAAAATGACCAACAAATTTGGCATCCCTATCTAATATTGCGCTCTTAGGTAATCCATGCAATCTAAACAATTTCTCTAAAACTAAATTAGCTATGTGTATCGCATTATTAATTTTCTTGCAAGCAAAAGAATGTTCCATCTTCGAAAATGTATTGACTGCGATAAAAATAGAATTTCTCCTCTCTATGTTTTTAACAATATTAACATAAAATTCATTCTAATGTCCTCCCAATGTTTCTTTTTATTGGTAATGGACTATACGACCCAATATTCTAACTACTTTCCTTGGTAGCTTGGAAAATTATATAATTTTTCATTTAGTGTTTTACATATTTATACATTTTTAGTAAAAAATAATGTTCATCTACCAAAGAAAATATTTTTCAATCCAAAAATTACCTATTAATACTCAATTATGATTTTTTTTATTGATGTTGATGCAGGAGCATCACTCTCAATGTTTTTTTATGCTTTGTTTTGATGGTAAGAGTCTTGGTTGAGTTGGTTCAGGTCTTAGGAGGTCCATTGGGATCATAATCCAATGGTTTAGATAGTTTATATAGGCTAGAAATTCAAATTACTGGTTTCTCACCAAAATGCAAATTTGAATTCCTAGGAAGATTTTGGCTTGTTGCAAGGTTGATATTTGTTCCTCAAATCCTATTTTTGGTTTTATAAGCATAATAAGGTCGTAGAGGACCATGTAAATCATGTAATATCTTTGCACTTGTTTTTTTTCTTAGGTCAAGGTTGAAAGTTGCAAATAAAGGCATAATTGTCAAGTTTAATGACATAGACATTAGGTTTTTTTTTTTAGAGACATATGCTTGACTTATAACAATTTTTTGGAGTTCTTTCATGTTGACTCAATGAAATACACACTTCAAGAATTGGTGGGAGCAATATTTGATGAGATACCCTGTTATTTTGTGAGTTTATAACATTTTTTTTTTTTTTTCTGAAAATAGTTAAAGAACATATTGGTACAACTTTGTACGACATGATATCAGGTCTAAACAGGCATTGGAAGATGAATTTTTATTCTTAGAACCTAATTTTTTTTGTTTGGTGTGATTTCATTATGTTTTGAGCGAGATATTGTGAAAACACTATTAATTGCATTGTCTTAGACCTAGGGTTTTCAATGAGATTGCAAAATTCATATCTCCAGTTTCAGCTGGTAAAAATTCACGAAACATGAAACATATCTTCTATAGGTTCCTATGCATGTTTCCACCAAAGGGTAAATGATAACTCATTAGTTTGTGTGATTTATAGAAGGCAATGTGTTTTACTAGCATTTGGACTGTCATAAACCCTAGTATGTTTGAGGGTTTTATGGAAATTACATTGTTTGGAGTTAACCACTGCCAAGTAGGGGTTGAATGAAGCCTGTAGAGTGTGACTAAGTATTTAAGAGCTTAATATTGGAGACAAAAGAGTGACTGTTGTTTCTTTTTGGAGGTTGAGCCTAGGAAATTAGGCTTGTAGGCAAGTTTGCAGGGTATAAATTCTTGTCGCCATTGAAAGATCGGAGAATCTTGTGCATACTGTTGTGAAAACCACATTTCCCTTGTTCTTGAGATTCCATTGCAGTAAAAATTGTGTTCCCTCTGCATCATTATTGGTATCAAATCAGGTGAAGCAAGAAAGTTAATATAAGGGTGAAGCAAGAAATTTAATATAAGGGTTAAGCAAGAAAAAGAAAGATTCCTCCAAGAAACATTGAAAGGGTGGTAGAAAGGATAGCAACATAATTGGGAGAAGCCCTTGCTAGAGAAATGAGGGAAATGAGAGTCATTTTGGATGTAAGACTCGATGTAGTTCAAGCTAACCAAAGAAGAGGAATGGTTATAGGGGATGTGAGTGACCAAGAAGAAGAAGTGGTGAATGAAGCGCCTCAAGAAGAACCTCAAGAAGAGAGGGATGTTCATGAAATGAGGTTGGAAAGATTGTTAAAGGTAGTCAAGAGTGAAGGAACCAAGGTGAAGGTGGAACTTCCAGTATATGCAGGTAGTTTGAATGGTGAAGAAATCCTCAATTGGATAGGGTAGTTGGAAAAGTACTTTGAATTGGAGGAGATACCTTAAGATCAACAAGTAAAGTTGGCCAGGACCAAGTTGAAAGGTCATGCATCCCTATGGTGGAATTGTGTTTAGGAAGAAAGTAAAAAGAAAGGAAAATACAAGATTACTTCTTGGGATAGGATGGTTTCCAAGCTAAAGGGAAAATTCATGCCTAGTGACTACATGACTTAGTTGTATAGGAAGTTGCAGAACTTGAAACAAAAAGATATGGGAGTGAAGGAGTACACTAAAGATTTTTATAAGTTGAGCATTATATCAAGAAATTTAAAGGATGATATTGACAAAGTTGCAAGATACCTTAATGGATTGAAGTATAGCTTGCAAGATGAGTTGAGCCTTGCAAGCCCCAAGACACTTGAAGAGTGTTATCAACTAGTCAAAGGTTGAGGAGAAGTTGAATAGGAAGCAAGAAAAGCATAATAGAGGTAGAGATTCATATGTTGGTAGAGGACATTCACACAGAAATCAAGGAGAGTTGGGCACCTCACAAGAACAAGCACCAAGTTCAAGAGGGGGTTTTAGAGGAAGAAGGCCTAACTTCAGGGGCATATTTGGACAAAGAGGAGGATTCAATGGCTTCATAGGAAAATGCTATAAGTGCAACAAGTTTGTTGGTCATCAAGCTTGGGAGTTTCCAGAAGAGCAAACCACTACCACCTTTAGGAATGAAAGAAGGAATCAAGTTTCTCAAGGAGGAGATGAAAGTGTTAACTCCTCACCACAACCAAAATAATCAAAGAAAGGTGAATCTTTGTTGATGAGAAGTAAATTGATCAAGGTTCCAATGGAGAAGGAGCAACCTCAAAAGAATTCACTATTCAGGACTGTTTGCAAGTGTTAAGGTAAGTGTTGCCAAGTTGTTATAGATTTAGGAAGTACTGATAATTTTGTTATTGTTGAGATGGTAGAGAAATTAAATTTGAAGAGATTACCTCATCCTACACCCTATAAAGTCTCATGGTTGAATAAGGGGTAACAAGTACCATTGAGAAGTTGTTGAAGATAATTTAGCATTATTGTCATTGATTTCAAAACCCTGTATCCGAAAGGTTATGCTCCAAATGATGTACAAACTTAATTTATCCCATCGAGTGCTATGGTGGTAATTAGTATGGATATTATCCTTGATCTGGATATGGCATTACTTCTTTTTGGGACATCTGTTGAATTAAGTTGATGCAGTATAATGAAAACTAATCTTTTGATGATGGTTGTTGTGCTCAAAGCTTACTCTGGGTAACCTTGCTATCTGAAACTTCATGAAGCATGTTGCAAGTTTTTGTATCTCAAATTGTGGTTCTCTGATCGACACTGAAATTGATGATAATCAAGATTTGGTCTTGGTTGTGGCATTCTCATCAGCTCCAAAATATATTTCGTGTGATCCAAATTTTGCTATCTTTTGATAATTATGTAATGAATGAACCTATCTTATGTATGACCTATATTTGGTCCCTTTGTAACATGATAAGAAAATATTTGTGCATGACCTATCTTTTGGGTTCAGTGCTAGTGTGCAAGGTCTTATTGAATATCTCAAGGTTGTTCTTCATGCCGACATGTTTTTTGGTGATCTAATTCAAATTATATTCGGTCGACTCGGAAGACTATGAAGACATTGTGTCTGGCCAACCTTGGAGATTGAGATGACATGGAATGGTATAAGTAAAGGTTGTTTTTGTTCGATGAATTATGAAGTGTGAAGGATGATGTGTGCAAGCAAATAAAATGTGCGAAGGAAGAAGAAAATTGTTTTGCAGAGGTTGTGCGAAGAAGTTGTGTAGAATTTTTTGATTAGATCTGTTGCAGACAGATATTATGCTCTCAACTGGAACTAAACTCATGCATATGTAGATGAAATTTCATCAATTCACTTTTTTCAGTGAGATTATTTTTGTAATATGTTTTGTATTTGGGAAGTGAACCCACCGACAGTGAGCAACTTGGTAGTGAGCCCTTGTAAAAATCACCTTAACCGGTGTCACCTTAACTAGTGCTTTATAATTGAGAATTAGCATTCTCCATGGTTTTTCCCTTCTTGGGTTTCCACATAATTCTGGTGTTCATTGTGCATGGTGTTGATTTGTGCTTTCATGTTCATTTATGTTAGTTGATTATCTGATTGATCCAGTGTGCTCCAGATTAATTAAAGTTAAGAAAATTGGTTTGGGATAACTGATTCACCCCCCCTCTTAGTTATCCGAACTGTTCAACAATTGGTATCAGAGCCTGGTCCCTTGGAGATAGAGCTTAACCACTTGAGGGAGATCTTGGCAGTTTGAACAGATGGTAGGAGCCTATCAATTTGAGGAAGAAATGAAGATAATGTTAGATGATATGGAAAGCATTGAATCTGAAAATGAAGAATTGAAATAAAATCTCAAGGAGGCAAACACTTGTATTGCAAAGCTGAGGGAGCAAGTCCAAAAGTTTAAAGCAAGACACAAAAAGGTTAGCCAAGAATTAAGGGAGTCAAAAGAAAGCATTGCGGATTTAAAGCAGAAAATGGAGGAATGGAAGAAGACTAAAGAAAATTTCAAAAATACCATCAAACAGAAATCAGAAGAAAATGAAAAGTTAGATCAAGAATTAAGAAGGCTGAAAACAGAAGCAAGTGTTTGTGAAAGTAGCATAATTTTGGATCAAATTTTGTCCTTATAGAAATGTCACAAGGATAAGGGAGGACTTGGATTCACCGATGATAACTCAAATTAGGATACTAAGGGTGAAGACAAAGTTGTTGAAGCTTAAGCAAGATTTGGTGTAACAAGCAAGGTCCAAAACTCTAGAAAACCTAAAAGACCTTCGATCAGGAAATCAAATGCTCAAAGGTACTTATCATTCAATGGTCATTGTTTTCTATGCAAAAAGTTTGGACATAAGGTTGTAGAGTGTAGAAGCAAGATGGAACGGATTATTCAATGCTTTAACTGTCATAAGTTTGGTCACAAGGCAAGTCATTGCAAAAGTGAATTATCTAATCTGGCAAGGAGGAATGGAATGAATAATCTCTTTCATGGAAATTTCTATTCATGTCATGGTTATGGTCACAAAGCTAATCAATGCAAACCTTGGGTTCACTCAATCAAGTCAGGACAACGATGTTTCAAATACGGTCAACCCGAACATTATGCTAACACATGCAAATATATTGCTCTAAGAAAACCTGAGAATGAAAAGAAGGTTGCAGAATCAGATGGATCTGAGAGGAAGTTGGTCACAGTTTGGAGGAATAAGGAAACAAGTGTGAAGGACACTTCCGTGGTACTGGATCCCAGTGCAAGCCCTTGCAGAAACTGAGCCAATCTCCTTGGCTCAAGGGGAGTTTTGCATTGCATATCTTGTCGGTTCCCCCTCTCCGAAGTAATTTTGATGTGATCTTCAACATGATTAAAGTTTGATCCAGTTGATGATAACTGATGAAACTTAATCTAGCTGATTAAAAAGAAAAGTACAACTGCTAGCATCATCAATGCGCGCTTTTGGTGGCGAAATCGTAATGAGTAATTAAGAATAAAAGGTGGGAGTTTTCAAAATCATTTTGCACAATTTGCAAAGGAGAAGAAAAAGTTTTGTTGAGCGATAAAAAGTTTAAGGAAGCTAAGCATGATGATGGAATTTGTTAACAAAGGATCGAGTGGTGGTATTCCACTAAGGCTAAAGGGAGTTGAGTTGGATGAGTTTGATCATTGAAAGATGAAGGAGATGGAACTAGGGTTGAAAACGGATGAATTGCAGAACGTAAATACTCTGGGTATGGATTAATGGGGAGAATTTCCTTGGTTTTCATACAAAGAATCTATCTTGTTCCTATTGGGTCAATTCAACTATGGCAGCATTTTTTTGGACAAACCCTATCCGATCACAAAGGAAGCCATATAAGCTATTACTGGTATGTGCAGCGTTGGTGACCTCCCTGGGAAGAAAATAGTGAAATAAAAAGACGTGGAGGAACTTACTGGTATCGAAAAAGACCCCTAATCTCTACTAATAAATACCATTGTTGATCCTTCAGTAAGGTATGTTGCTTATGGCATCTCCTATAAAATCTATTTCAGAAATCGTGAAGGTTCTACTTCGGTTATTGTTGTATATCTTGCACATGATGGTGAAGGAAAACAAGCAGTTTATTTGTGTAGCCTAATGATGGAAAACCTATTTGAGAATGTGAGAATGTCATTGGTTGAGAGTTACCCTTTCCGCTTTGGGTCTCTGCTCATTTTTTTGGTATTTTACCTTATGAGTTTGCTACCAAGAAAGAAGAATGTTAAGTGGAAGTCTGGCATTCCAATTGGAAAGCAAGTCCACGGGTATTTGGAATGTATGGAAGATAAAGTAGGTGCATACAAAATGTATTTCTCATCCTTGCAGATGAATCTATGCTCTGGTGTGATAGTATCCAGTCAGTTTGAGGAGGGCTCCTCCTTCAGTAATAAGGAGTTGGAAGTTGTTATTAGTGGTTCCCCTCTGAAACTAAAAAGGAGGAAAGTCGATACAAAGATTTCATCACTATCTCGGAAGAAAAGGAGAACGAAGAAGAGTCTCTGCCTAGGTATGATTCTATCGATCCAGATGATATTCAGTCAGTGTTAGATGAAGGTGATATGAAGAAGGCTGGTGAATTGTGGTGTGCCATCTCTTTAATCAAAAGGCTTAAAATTAATGATGCTTTGGTTGAATATCTGCTCAAAAAGAGTATTATTGTTTTAGATGTTTCTAACTCGTTACTAAATGATTTAGTAGAAGTTGTTGAAGAAAGGATGTTGTTGGAAGGACCTGAAGGACATAAGTTCTAAGCTATGATTAAGAGAAGATGTGTCAAAGCTAAACAGAAGTTATCCAAACACATTCGTGAAATAAGAGAATGCATCAAGGAGATTTCTGACATCTACAAGTATTGTCTCCAACAACCTGCTGTTGTTGATAATTTTAGAAGCAAAATTGAAGCTATTGAATCTGATATGAATAATATTGGAAACAGTTTTGATTTCTTTAAAGACAAAGATGGAAAACAGAGGATAAGAGTTGGTGAGTTGCAAGCAAAGTTATTGATTGTTCAAAGATAGAGGGAAGACTTGGTTAGAACTTATTGGTTGGTTAAGGAAATTGTTGAGGTCCGGTTGGATCATCTCTCTAGGATACTCTCTAAAGCAGAAGATTGTGAACGACAGTGCCTATCTCAGGACTGGTCATCCTCATTCATGTTGTTGACTATGTTGGATATTCTAAGTGCAAGAATGGTTTTTGCAATGCTGCTTGGAAAAGAATTCTTCCAATTGTGAGAGAAAGGTACAAGAAAAATTTTCATGTGAAAAATGTTATTTTTACTTGAGTTCTTGAATGTTTGAATTTTGGCCCTTTGTCTTTGATGGCAAACAGGAGGAGAAAAATGAAGAGAAAAACAAAAACAAAAAGAATTGAATTACTCGTCAAAGGGG
>VDFB02386985.1:0-12773 GCA_007258455.2 Sequoia sempervirens
TCTCAAGGAACCACCCCATAGGGTTGCTCATGCGGAACCATTACCTTTCCTGAAGACAAGGCAACGATCATGCCAACCACGGCCTTCTCAATCCCCTCTAGTCTATGGTAGCACTAAAAGGCGGATGAGGCATTAATTATCTTTTTAATGTGATCCTACCCACCCCTAGTTAATTACTTAGTTTTTCACTTATTAAATTCACTCCTAGCGAGGGCTATCTTGGCGTACCGACCACCATAGAGCCACTCTACTCTCTAGACACTCAAAACATAAACCAAAATCCCAAGGGTTGTACAACACTATAGAACATTATATTATTACAGCAGGCGGCATGCAAAGGCATTACCCATCTTGCCATAAATACATAATCAAAATCTCAACGATTCATGTACAACCCTTTCAAAAACATGAAACCAAAACACTTGCCACAACAAGGGAACATAAAAGGAGGAACATTAACCAATAGTAAAATAAACCTCTGGAAGATTCTCAAAAAGTTACACTAGGGTTTCCCCATGAAAATCTAACAACAATAAAAGAAAAACCTTGAAGAACCAAAAGCGATTCAAATATAATGAGAGAATACATTAAAATAAGATCAACAACTCCATTAAACAACATCAACAACTTCGATACGAACAAAATCGGACATCCAAGGGAAACCTCTATTTTCTCCTCTCAGAATACCCACACTTCAAAGAACTTTTCAATTTGACTCATTATCAACTCAAGCAGAATCATCAATCATGACAAAAATAACGTTAACCGATTTGCCACTAAGGGTAAAGAACAAAAGAACACATACAGGTTCCCAACGAATAACATCATAAATAAAATGAGATAAAATCTCCAACCTCAAAAATCAACCCAGGAAACGTCACATTGAAAGGGTCTATCAAAACAATCCATAAACCACACATTCAAATACAATATAACCATTCATTCAATAAGAAGTAACTCGAAGCAATCAATAAGAACATTATTTTAAAGATCAATCATTTCCAACTTTTAAGGATATCACAATATTGCGAATGAGGATATAATCTGATGTCATAAGCCATAAGACACTAATTCTCAAGCATACTCTTCCAAACACAAATTAAAACCATCAAACACATCAACCTTGAAGAACACTATCTTTAAACACTTACAATGAACAGGCCATCGAAACATCTCCATAAATATCCCACAAATCACACCCATCTTGAAACAATTACATAACACTTAAACCAATCATCAAACACTTTGTTTAAAACAACAATAGGCATTATTTCAACGTTCTTATCACTTATTTTAACATCTCCACTTAATTTAATTAAGAGAGTATTTACGACAATAAGTATATTTAAAATAACTATATCATCTAAAAGATAACCAACTCCATTAACTATTTAATATGAATCCTAATTATAACTTTAAAATGTAATACCAAGATGACAATTCTATAATTTACAACTTTATTATGATACTAATGGATTATTTCACATAGTAGTTTGATAAATAATTATCATTCACAGACTCATTAGATAACAAAAAAAAAGGGTAAATAAATTATCTAAGAAGGCCCAAAATACTCTTTTCTCATATGAATTTAAAATAATTTTCACATAATAACCACATAGAAAAATTTCATATTATTTTTATTTATTTATAATTACCTTGCTTCAAGCAACTTGATTCTTCTAATAACATAATATTCATACTTTCATCATAATCATCTAATTTTACTTACGCAGAGCAAGCACATACAAAACTCTACTTTTCACTATTTCCACTTGGAACTAACCAAAGTAAGAATAAACTAATCTACCAATGTTACACAATAAGTTCACATAGGTAAAATGTATTCTTTCATTAAAACCCTATATATATATGCATTAATATATTTTCTTTTAAACTTAATTTACTTCAATTCACTTATTTAACTAAATCTCTATAAAAATAAGTAATTATTTATTTCAAATTAAAGCTCGTTATTTATTTCTTTATTTATTTCTTCCCTATTATACATTCTAGTTTATGGACCAACTTAATTAATCACCTAAAATAAGATTATATTTTCACTTAATTCACTACCAACCCAATAATAGAGGACGAAGTCCTCGAGCTCCAGAATATTACAATATTTATAACTAATTTATTAAACAATAACCTAATTAACTAATCTCTTAACAATAAAAAGGAACACTAAATCTAATGACTAATTTGCAAATAAGCATCTATAGATATTTATATGAATGACTACCAAACATAATGCATATTTATCAAATAACCTATAGATTTGCTTTCCAAACCACATAGCATAACAAAAATACTTGAAAGTGGTGGCGCTTCATGTTAATGTTTTGGATAATATAAATGGATCTTAGTCTGCAACTTACATCTACCACACTTTTCCCAAGAGGAAGAATATAATGGTAAAAGGCTTGGATGGGGATGGTTCCAATCAAATGAGACCATATTAATCACAGGATTGTTTGCAGATATAAGAATTGATTGTAGTCTATGATTATGTAAGGATAATAGAAATCTGCAACTCTTGATCTTCTGGTCAAGTAAGGATAGAATAAGGAGACAAAATGTAACCCATAAGTAATACCTCTAGTTTAACATACAAGATGTGACAGGCTGTCAAAGGAATCGAGGAGGTTGTTTAAATCTATACACCTTACCATGCTCAAGCGCCATTGTGACAGGTTATCACAGAACCAAAGAGATTATTTAATTTATTACAGTTTCGAAAGATTGCAGCTGGGACGGGTTGCCAATGGCTCGGGTAGACTATTTAATTTTGTACAATGCCTCAATTCTAAATGCTGAAACTGTGACAGGCTGCCAAGGGTTCCAGAGGAACTATTTAATTTACTAAACTTTTGCAAGTCTGACGTTGCCGCTGTGATGGTTTTGCCTATGGTTTCAAGGAGATTTATAAATTTAGATTACCAGACTGTGTGAAGGAACTCATCTAAGCACTATATCCAATAACATCAATTTATCTTAGCTTCAACTGAACGGAGGTAACTGGCAAGGGCTTGAAACATTGCGCAGACCAAGAGAATTAAATAATCTACTCCTTGGTCCTCAATTTCTTCGCTTGAACAATCTGTTCATTGACGGCATCAGAGAAGACACACGCACCAAGCTTCCTCCAAGTTTGAGATGGTTACAGTTGCAAAAATGTGAGAAGCCATTAATAAAAGAAAGTGAATTTTGGAATTTGGAATTATCGCCATCTAATTGCATTATTATCAAATCCCAAATGTTTTTCCTCAGGACTAAGGGAAAGGAGACAGGAACAAGTTTAAAACCAGGTATAAGATTTTGATGGTTTAATCCCCTCAAGATTTTTTGATACCATTTTAATCTTCCTAAAGAATTATTATGATAGAGGTTAACCCAGTCGAAAAGGAGGTTTAAAACTGGATCACATCCTACAATACTTGCAGATTAAGAAGAAAAGATTCATACATGAGGATAGTCTCAGATGGATGGTGAAGGGCGAGTGACTTACCTCAAGATTTCACACAAACTGCTTCTGAATTCATTCATTTCATGAGAGAATAAGATGATGACGTGCAGGATAGTACCCAAAATGAATTCGCTGGAAGGGCTAAGAAACTTCCAATAAAGGAAATCGGCCAGGAGGAAGTGTGCGAACTGGTTTTGAAGAAAAAGCTTTAAGAAGCTTTCAAGCAAATGCAAAACGCCATGAGTGAAAGGTCCTAACGCTTGGACATGGGAGGCGAAGAGAAATAGGTAAGAAATATTTAAATCTATACACTCTACCATAAACTTGATGCAGAAGGAGACTACAGGAAACTTCAAATCCCATCCACACAAACTGAAGTTCAAAGAAAATTTATCCCAGTTCGAAATCATTCAAGTAACAACTTATGCATAATTTCTTTCCTTTACTGTATTTCGCACATAAGTGTTTATGATGGTTGTCAAACAGAAATGCGTCAATTCAAAATAAAAAGTCATGTGTTAATTCTCTTACTCATAAGTCGCATATTTGCACCTCGCCTTTCTCCTTCTCCTTTTTTTTTCTCACCGCTGCGAGGATGAAGACTTGTGATCAGGCACTCGAAGCAAAATGCCCCTCCCTCTCTTCGCAGGTTGCCCTCCTATCTCAAAGTGTATACTGGCATCCCCCAAAAATATCACCCTCTCCTTGCTATAAGATAGTTATTTTCCAGTGTTGCAGTTATCGCTTCCCTTCAACTTCCCCCACCGAAACTCCTTTTCTTGGTCAGTTATAAATTCAAAATCAATTCCCCACCGTTACAATAGTTTTCCAGCCAAATATAGTTAGTATTTATTTTAAACATTAATAATATATTTTATTAGAATTTATTTCATCACCTTGCTTATCATAATAACATTATTAACTTATCAATTAAATTAGGTACCAAACTTTTACGACTTTTCTCGTTTTTACCGTCATTCAAACTTAAGTGAAATTTTAATATTTAATCCTTTCAATATTTTCTCCCTTTTACATTTATTAATCGAATTTAATCATTAAATGATAATTATCTTTCCTCATCAATTCTGATTACATTCAATAACTAACAACCAAAGATAATTAAATTAGCATTTATTATTGAATGTAATTCTTTATTTAATTCCAAATAAAACAAGTAACCCTATAATTAAATTAACTTTATTAATTAAATCCCAGCATAATATTAATGTTATTTCATAACTTTAAAATTATATTAAATCATAAAATCACCACAACGACATGACATTACCAATAACAACTACTTACTGGACATCAATGACGACCGAAATGGAGGGCACTACCAACCTATAAACCCAAAATTCTAAGGGATCATTCTTCCAAACAAAGAGGAGCTAGTTAACATATAGTTTTTTGATGATACATCCCTATTTATAAAGTTAGAACAAGAATTATTTTTTAAACCTAATCACAAAAAATGGAGCTCTTCAATCAAGCTGTTGGGGAAAAAATATCAAAAGGAAAATCAATCAAGTTTTCTTGGAACAACAAGTAGCCTGAGTGGTTTAAAGAGCACGAATTCCAGTGTAGAGGTCCTAACAAAATGGTGAGGTACCTAGGTATCCCTTTCGCAATTGATCCCAACCTAAAGGAGATGTGGCAGTGGATGAAAGGTAAAATAATCAAGAAGCTAGAAGCCTGGAAAAAGAAACACCTTTCCATAGATGGGAGAGCTTAGATTTTCCAAAAATATTTTGCCTCGTACAATATTTACTATGCCTCAATGTGGTTGTTTAATAGCTACCAAGTTGAGGAAATCCAAAAGATGATAAGACTGTTTATTTGGTCAAATAGAAAAGGAAATAAAAAGAGGCATGCAGTCAAGTGGGAAACTCGTTGCATTGAGAGGCAGATGGGAGGCTTAGGTCTCAAAGACCTGAAGAAACAAGGAATAGCCCTTACAATGAAATGGATTTGTAGAATTCTAAAAGAAAAATAACCATGGAAAATATTGGTCAGAAATGGTATAAAGAATGTAGTCCCCAAAAAATCCAAAGCTTGGAAGAATCTACCCATGTGTGACCTTAGGTTTGGAAAATTCCCCGTATCACCTATAGGGTCCAATTTCTTCAAGAGCCTATGGAAGGCTTGGAAAATGAGCAAAGAAGCCATTCTGAGTCAGTTCCCAGTGGATAAGGATCTAGACAATATCCTCCCCTTGAGGTCTATCTAGTGGAACATCTTTCACAATAACAAGCCCCTAGCTCTCCTTCAAGGGTGTTCTGCTAAGGAGTGGAACAAGAAGGGTATCTCCATATTTAAGGATGTAATATGCAATGGAAAATTGTTGAGTTGGGATGAGATATACATAAAATTTAATATCCCCTTAACTCAAAAAAGAACATATGAAAGAATAAAACAGGTAAGAGAAAGAGTACAAAATCATAAAAAAGAAATCAGTGATAATAATCAGGAACTTGATTGGATAAGTAATGAGAACTAATAAAAATAAAATCCAAATAAAAAAACAATCTTTTGGCACCCCCCCTAATCTTGCAAAACATCTAAATTATTGTTGGAATTTTAATATTAACCAAAACCATTAGAACAGGGTCTTCTTGGAGTTATGGTACATTGTATTGTAACCCAAGAAATCAGGTTTTAAATGGACATTCATTCTACAAAAACTATCTAACTTTGATCCTAAAGGTTTTACCAACATATGTCAAATTTGTAAGCAAATTGAAAGCTTCTATCATCTATTTTTTTATTTTTATTTTGCTAAGGAGGTTTGGAACCTATTTCTAATTGATATTGTATGGTATGGTGATGCAAAAGAAAAATGGAAAAAAGAAATTATTCTTGGAAGAATTGTAGGGTTATGAAAAGAAAATAATACGTATTGGTTATTGCTAACAATTGAAATATTGTGGTTTCTTTGGAAAGCTAGGAATTATGAAAAGTACCAAGGCATTAGGAGGGCACTTACTGAGTCTAATATAAGACTCACTTTGTACAATTTCTTCTTGCAGGTATCCCTAACGGTGGAGGTTTTCAAAGCCAAGTACCAGAGGTTGATGGAGAAAGGAAAATCAGAAATCACCAAAGAGGAGGTAGTAAGTGAAAATCAATGGTTGTATCTAAACCTTGATCTGAAGAAGGTCATTGGGAAATGTCCCAGAAATAGTAGTAATCCACCCAAGGATGGAACCAATGAAAAAGGGGACTAAAAGATGGAGAAACAATGAAATTTTTTTGGCAAAGTAACAACAATCTTATAGGAATAGCAGTATGAAAGAAGCAAGAAATAATATTATAAATAAACCTTTTGTAAATAAATTTTCTAACAATATAGAAACAACAGACTATTAAATGTATTCAGCCATGTAAGGCCATTCATTAATAGAGGTCCCATGATTCATTTTTGAATTCTAAAAGATAAAATGTAATTATCTGCTTACGATCATGAATACAAAAAACATGTTTACATGCTAACTTGGGCAGCACTTGAGCAAGGTGTGGGAAATAAAGAAAACCATAGTGGGATAAATATCCAGCAATACTTTTTCAAACAATGTGAAGGAAGAACGAATACCAACGCATAAAGAGCTTTGAATTGGTCTTTGAAACAACAACCAAGAAAATCGGGTACATGAGGAAATATATAGCACCAAAGTATGATTTTTTCTCATCTTTTATAAGTTTGATTTACATTGTATTTCCTGTGAATGAGGCAAGTGGATATAGAGAATTAGTCAAGTATGAAGTTGGTTGGGAATGGCCGACCTATAGAAACATTATCCTTGCATTTTTTATTGAATCACTTTGTTGTCATGAGAATACAATGATTGGATAGGCATGTGCAAATAGTCATCATTTTCATTCTTCCACCTTGAACCTTTCTAGCTGAGTCAAACATTTGAGTGTGAGAAGTGGCAATATTGAAAGCTTCTTTTTAGACATCAAGTGCTCATATTTTTGTATAAATAGAGTAGCTTTATTCTTCATTGGGATGGATAATTACATTCTTATTTTCTGATTTTTTTGAGAGTTACTCTAATTCATTTCTAAGTTGTGAGTTTGTGAGGAATTTGAGAGTGAGTTAAGTGAGAATTTGATTGATCTTAGAGGAATTTATCAAGCAGGCTTGGGGAGTTGAGCTAGGAAGAAGGAATTGTCACTGGGAGCATTTATACATGCACATTTATTTTTATTCCTTTTCTTTTTATTTTGGAAAGATTGTTTTGTTTATGATTGTTTCAATTGGGAAAGGAATATTTTTTGAATGTACATAATTAAGTTGGTTTAGCTTGTTTGTTTCTTGATAGATTCTTTTTTTCGTGAAACCTTTTGGTTGGGTTGCATTTATACTTATATGTATATGTATATGTTCTATATATTGGAATTCTAGTGGTTAATAGGAATTATACTTAGTCAAGTAGACTATATTTATATTACATTAAGGTGATATCTTGAATTGATAGCTTATGAATGTAGGTAAAGCCATGTGGTTAATGTGGATAGTAATACCACATGAATAATGGCATAATAGTCATATCATCATTGATATGTTGTGAACCTTGTTGATAAATTATATGTGAACCATATTATGAAGAGGACTATGGGTGTAGAAGTACCAACCCCTCACAAGTTGATAATGACCTCCAAATAAATATACAAATATAGTAAATATTGTGAACAAGTGATTATCTAAGTTATACTAAATGTAGAAGTTTTATGACTTGTTTGTGATCACTTGATCATTATATTATTTTGATCGAAACACTAGATTGTAAATAACCCATTTGGTAGAGTTTTTATTTGATTACTAGTTAAAACAAATAGATTGAGAATAACACAAATGATCTAATTGACATTTTATTGTTGAGTTTATACTTTTGGATGGAGTCCTTTATTTATAGGAATAGTCTTTGTGATTGAGGCCATTTATTATTGAGATCATGCCTTTGAGTTGAGGTTATTTATTGATGAGATTATACTTTTGATGAGAATCATTTATTATTGAGATATACTCTAGAATGAAGTCATTTATTGTTAAGTTGTTTGTGATGTTTGGGTTATGAAGTTGTATGTGAGGTTTGAATCGTGAAAAGATCATAGGTTATTCTTGGGGTTAAGTTAATCCAAAGAAGCGGATAGCTCATGTGTGTGAATTACTTTAATAGAAATGTCATGGTGAACTTGGAAAGAATATAGGTTGTAGACACTAAAAAATGTCCTAAGTCTATGAGTGTCATTTTTCTTGGTCCTCATCCTCTGATAATTGAATAATTTTAATTATTTGATCATATTCCTCTATTAATTAAATAATTTTTAATTATTTAATTATGACACTTTCTAATCTTTATGTTTTTTTTGGCAAAGAGCACAGAGGACCATTTATTAATATATATAAAAAATTACAAAATAAATATCTATCTATTTAGAGGGCTCTACAATACCAGATAATAGACTTTGCAATTATAGTTTAGAAAAAAAGGCTCTTAAATAGCCAGATTAGAGACATAGCCAAACAAGAATGACTACATGAAAGGCTCATTGATAGCTAGATTTGAACATTTGAGCATTGCAAAAAAAAAACAATCCATCTAGCTACTCCTCCAACAGAAAGCTCATCATCCAACTCTACAGAGAAATGCTCCAAAGTATGATCAAGGTGGTGCATGTCGAAGAGACTTTCACCAAAGTCTTGGTGACACCCTAAAGTCACATCGACACTGAGTCCCTAACTTCCACCTGCATGTCAAAGATACTTTTCACCAACTCACGGTGACCTCCTGAAGTCTCATCGACAGGAACAAACAAGTCTTCATTCAAAATGTCTAAGAGACATCTCATAATGTCTCAGCAATTGCACAAGGTCACAGTGACAAGGTTCCACCAGTATCAACCTACATGTTGAAGAGACATGATCCAACATCCCAGTAACAACATTAAGTCACTCTAACAAGGTCCTTGCATCCTTCTACTGAAATGTCAAGGATATAAGAAAAAATGATCTTTATTATTGGAACTTCATTACAAAAAACATGTCGTCTCATGGCAAGATTATTACATGCATCTGCTAGCTTGTAGATCTAAACCAACCTTCGTTCAACACTGTATGATATTCTATTAATCCTTTGCTATTGTCTCACATGTATTCCTTCGGTGCTCATATCTCTCTCTAGTTCTTCAAGTCAACCTCCACCTCATGTCATAGATTCTATCATCGTCCAATTAGTAGTCAAGATCTTCAAGTTGTTACATCGTTGTCAATAGCTCCGCCAAGTGTCATGATAGAATTCGCCATCCACCACTGTTAACCATCTTCGTTACCTACCACTAATGGAATTTCACCAAGACTTAGCAAGATCTCACACCGAAGCAGTTATGTCACATTGATAAAGCTCTTATTAGACACCATTGGAATGTCAAAAATACTTTGGGGAATCTATCATCGAAGCATGTATGTCTCACTAATATTGCCACTGCTAGGTCAACAATCGCTATCCACATCATCATTCATAATTTGCAACAAGGATGTGAATTACCAATCTCCCTATTGCTATTCACCAACTATCCACTTCCCCATTGGTCCCACCATTCACTTCCATCTATCACCTTGTCAAAGAGACATTAAAGGATGTCACATCGAACCCCATATGTCACCTTGATATCGCTACCTCCAGTCCACCGCCAAAACCCACCATGTCGAAGAGACTTGGGAGAATCTCTTGTTGAAACCCCAAAGTCACCTCGATGCATAGTCCAACGGAATGTCGAAGACACAAATGTCTCACTAACCAACCTATCTCTCACTGAAAAGTCTTCACCACACTCCATTGGAATGTCTAAGAGACATTTTCCAAACTCCCACCGACACCGCTCTATCTCGCCGATGAGAAAAACAACACCAAATCAGGATGTCTAAGAGACTTCTTCAGATCTCTCATCAACTAGCCTGCCTCTTGTTGGAATAGCCCACTTCCTACTCCCAATGACAACTTAATGTCACAGCAATAATGTTGAACAACCAAAAGAAGGAACTCGATGATGATGTTGGCAATACAAGGGTAGACAACTGAGAGGGGGGTGCATCAGTTGTCACAGAAATTTGAAACTTATTCAACTTATTAACCTTATTCTTAGATCTAATTATTAACCATGAAAATATAAATCATCAACACATTAGAAACACACATAACACCAAGATTTTTTATGTGGAAAAGCTATTAGGGGAGAAACCATGGTGGAGGTTAGTCCACAAGATTATACCCTATTAAAAGTATAATGAAAAAGAAATATGGGGAATGCACATGCATTTAGGAACACTGCCTAGATCTCACTACTCAATTACAAAGGAAGACACATTATCTTACAAAGATATTTGGATTACAACCATTTAGATTTTGAACTGAGGAAATAGCATCTATTAATGCCTAATTGCAGTTCCAATTAAGCACATAAACAATTCTTCACTCTTATACACACTTCTTCACACTCTACTCTACCTTCAAATGATTTGAACAATATTCACACACACACAAAATCACACCCTTGCACACTTCAATTCGAATAAACAATCGCTCTTATATATCTACAACAAGAAATTTCATCGCTACAAGTCGGCCATAAAGAAATAACAAAATGAATATAATTACCAGCCCAAAAACATTAAATATTATCAATGAAAATCAACCAAGGTCGGTCACAACATAGTGAGGACCCAAAAAAAATCTCCAGCATGAAGAAACTTCAATTAATTCCTCCTCGAAGATCCACAACATGCTTCAACACCATGTCGGCCAAGAACAAGAAAAACATGAACACAAAAGAGAAAATCTCATATCACGAGCACAACGATCAATGCAGACGTGCAACAAAGATAGAGCATGATCTAGAAACATCCACAAGCATCATGAATCACAAGAGAAGCATCTACAACAATTGAACTAACTAAAATAGCATCATCTTCAATCAGGAACACCGACTAAAGCAACAGAAAAACTATCAAAATGAAAGTCTTCATAACTTGACCAAATCTTCATGAGGATCTCTAAAACTCAGCGTGGATAAACTAGATACACTCAACCACAACTCCTTTAGTCCACAACCTTTGATCATCAACATACAAAACATACCAACATACTGAACTTCACTTTACCATTGACAACCTACAACTCATTCCTTTACAATTTTCTCAATATCCATACCGGTATACGGCTTCAAATGAATTAATGCTAATAGTGTTGACATCAATGCAACCACATATCAGCAACACAACCACAACATCCGAACAATCTCCCCTTTTGGCATTGATGGCAGCACATGATGTGAAAAATACCATCAATGCAACTAACTTTTGACACTTACTCCCCCTTAGATTTGACTCATTTTCTCCTCAACACTTTCATATGATATTTTCCCCACAAGGCTCTTTTCCACAAATAATCACTAGTTTTTTGACTCTTTCTCCCCCTCTGAAATCAATGACAAAGATTTCTAAGCTCTAAATCACATATCTAAATTCTTGAACATCTAACTACTCCATCTGAGTAGTAGTGACCACAACATCAATCTAAAACAAGATATGACTATGAAATGCACTAACTAATGCAAAGTAATGCATCCTTAGCTCTGATTAGGAGGGGTAATAACCCCTAACTTCCCTCTGAGATACTCAAAAGTATCCTTAGGCAATGGCTTTGTAAAGATATATGTAATCTTCTCCTTAGTAGGCACATACTAGAATCTAACTTCCTTTTCACTTACCTTCTCCATCAAAAAGTGAAACTTGATAGATATATACTTTGTTTTTGAATGCAACACCAAATTCTTGGAAATGTTAATAGCATTTTAATTATCACATAATATAACAATAGCCTCATCATATACAACTCACGATATCCCTTCCAACATTTGTTTCATCCATGTACTTGAGTACAATTATTTAATAAATGAGAATGTATTTATTACGCAATAGATAAGGGAAATGTGCCGCTGCTTGCTTAACCATGAAACTAGCTACTTACCCTGAAAAATGCTCCACCACTAGTACTTTTTTATGTCATTCACATCTCTAGCCCAATCAACATTAGTAAAGGCACTCAAACTAAGATCATCATCTCTAGGATACCATAGGCCAAGATCAACAACTCCCTTCAAGTATTTGAAAATTATCTTCACAGTAGTCACATAAGATTCCTTCAAATTAGCTTAAAATCTTGCAACAATACATACAACATTCATGATATCAGGCCTAGTTTGAGTTAAATACAACCATCCACCAATCATTGATCTGTAT
>VDFB02386986.1:0-68050 GCA_007258455.2 Sequoia sempervirens
AGAAGTATAGAGGGAAGGAGAGAGTGTGAGAGAGAGGTCTAGAGCATAAGGGATAAAAAATGAGTGATATAGAGAGAGAAAGATAATACAACTTGCTGATTATTGAAATTTGACCTCTTGATTACTGAAATTTGACATGTTGATTACTGAAATTTGACTAAGTCTGAAATTTGTGAGATCTTCTAAAAACTAAACTTTGCATTATAACTCTTAGAGATCTGAAACCATTTTGAAACTATATACATGAAATATAACTTAAAGTATAAGAAAGTAAACGTCCATATGTAAATTTCAACTTATAACACACTCACATTATAACGTGCTCATGTTTTTGGCTCGGTATGACCAAGCCTAGGCTCAGTAATTACCAAGCCATAATGCCAGCGCGTTTTAGTAAAACACGCTCGCATTTTCACTATTTTAGGATGAAAAAGTGAATTGGCCACTTTTTGGATACCCATCTTTCTACACCCACCCTTGTGAGTCATATTAATATTGAATTGTAGTGTTTAAGTAAGTAGTAGTTGAGTAGCTTGTTTTCAAGAATAATATTATAGATGTATAAGTAAATTGAAGATATAAAAAGCCTATAGTTAGCAAGATTGTTAACAATGATAGTAAATATACTTGTGACTTCATGAACATTGAATTTTATTGGAAGTAAGTTTTGGAATCAATAGCATTAGTAAATATATATAACTAATGATAATTTCAAGAATAAAAATTGGTAATGTTATCCTTAGAAAAAGATAATACTAAGTATGGATATATAAGTGATATTAACCTTTGGGTACTCAATGGGGGTGGTGTTATATCTATAAGATTAACTCGTTGAGTCTAATGTGTGGTTTTATATCTATAAGAGTTAGTTTTTTTTATTATTATGAATTCATTAACGATGTGAAACTATATTATATCATGCATTATAAGAGCAATATGTTTGTATAAAACGCATATGTATATATGAATATTATATTATTGCATAGTCTCTTTAATTATTTTTAATGAATTCATAATAAATGAATAAATATAATGTAATTAATTGTCTATTATTCTTTATGGTAAATACATTGCATGTGTTTGTGCAATTAAGGGTTGATTTTGATGGCTCTATTTTGATGTGACTTCCTCTTGTGTTAATTTTTTTTTGAGGAGATTTTATTCATTAAGTTTGGGTTGCAATTTGTTTGGGAACCTGTTTTGCTTTGACTTACCCTCGTTTGTGAGCCATGGGTGGTCGGTCTTTTAGGCTTCCAGAGGTGGGGAAAGAAATGTAGTTTTATCATTGGTTTTCATATTGATTCCTTGTGAATTATTGCTCTTATGCTTGATTTTATTTTGGTGAGTTTAGCCTTGCACTTGGAAGTGGTTTTCTTTACTATGAAGTGTTATTGTGAGATAGTACATGCCTCACTTGATGTTTTTATTTATCGGGTTTGATATTTTGTGCAAGTTGTCTTACCCAATCTATGATTTTATGGATTTTGTTGCCAGTAGGGAGAGTGGCTTCCCACTGGGGCCGGAACCCTAAGTGGTATCCTGGGTAACTCGTGCGGAAGTTGAGTTAATCAAGTGATAACCTAATAAATATTTAGGGGATGGGTAGTAATTCACACTAATAAAAGATAATGGATGCCTCTCTCATCGCCCAAGCACTCGTTTAGGCTTGGGATGAGACGAGAAGGCCTGTAATGGAAAATCAACTACCTTGTCTTCATGAAAGGTGAGTTGGTTTTGCATGTGTAAGAATGGGGGTCGGGGATCGGTTGAGGTTGCCAAGGTAACCCAGGATGGGGGTCAGTAACCTATGAAGATCTGCATTAGGTAACCCATGTTGAGCCATGTGATGACACACTACCCTTTAGCAACCATGTATGTTTTTTGTTTTTCCCCTTGTTGCCTTGTCCCTATGGAAGCAAATGTTGTCTTGTGTTTGTTGTTGCTCTTGTTGTGGAGTCTTGTTTGTCATTTTTCACCTGATTGTTTTGGTTGAGGGTCTTTCTTGTCTACTCCTAGCACGAGGGGTGGGCCTTCAAGTTCATGTGGTTGGGTGGAATGTGGTTTTCACCCCCATTGGGTCCCTAGCTGAAGATCGAGTGCAGAGTTGTACCAGTTTTGGAGACTCCAGAGATATGCCAAAGTTGGAAGTAGTTTTGTTGTTTTGTACTCTTTCTTTTCAATTGTATCGTTCCATGTTATTGTATTATTCTCGTTCATGTTGGGAAACAATTTTTTATTGGTGTAACGCTTGAATGATGTCACTTCTTATTATAATTGTAATGATTGTAATCTTTGGCCTTATTTTATGATCTCTGAGGGATGCTTATCATTCATGAAATGTATATAGATACTTAGTGTTTTATCTGTGGAAATATTTATATTTAAACTCTTAGATGTGATGGATGGTTTTCATTTATATTATGTTATGGATGTTTGTTCATGGATAATTAATTCTATATAACAGTTAAGTGGAATACTCGTAATCAGTTAATCAACATTATGGAAATTGTGTGATGTTATAGATATTCATTAAGTAATGCATTCATGTGTAACCCCAAGGGACTTAGATAGATGATATGCATATGTTAACTTATATCTCATATTAGTTTACTTTATAAAAAAATCGTGTCATAAATGTTAGTTGTTTTAGTGTTCTTTGGGGTTTGTGTGGCAGCGCGTTGCAAAATACTTTTTTGTCAGTAACAAAAACCTTTTTTTAGTGACAAATACCTATTTTTGGTGAATGCAACAACCCTAGTACATGCACAAAATATTTTAGATTATGAGGAATATTTTGGCCAATTTTATTTTCTAGGGGCGATATTTTTTTGGTCATTGAGGAATATTTTGTTGATGTCAACATGACATTAGTGGTATGGCCACCAATAGGCCCCTCCAAGCCCCCTTTGTGCCCTAAAGGAGCAATTTTTTATATTTTTTCCATAACTTGGGTGTATGGTATCAAAATTGGGAAAATAAGATATCATCAAAATTTTGGTTCCATGTAATTTCCAGTGGTGTGGGTTTCATCACCATTTTTGTTGTTGGTGCATTCTACAACCTGTTAAATTCAAGTGTTCTTTTTCACTCTTGAGCTCATATTTTTTGACCAATTTCTCTATTTTTCTGTTATTCCAGTATCATTGGAAAGGTCTTTAAGAGCTCTTCACAACTATCCTTGCCCTTTTTCCATATTTTTGTCTAGGTAATTTTTTTGTGTTTTCACATTTTGGTAAATTACTTGGGCATTTTAGCTCCCAAAAACTCTTTGTTTGTGTGGGACAACTTGTTTTAGGTTGTTCTACATGTATTTTTAGCCTTCTATCTTATTTGGAAATTTTGAGCATCTTTTGCATGCAATTTATCTTTTGTAGATGCACTGAGATAAAGTTCCACTATTGTACATGATTTTTGTGGATTTTTCATATCATGGTGTGCCTTTTGTACTCACACTTATAAAGTGTCATGGGAGGGTTGTGAGGTGAATTTTTTTCTATCACACCTTTGTCAAGTGAGTGTTCCTTCAATAACAGCATCGAATCCTAGTGATTCTTGCCTCATGCATGTGTGCATTAGTTTGCACACCCTTTTTATTTCCAAGTACTTTTATGTGTGTGTTCATATGCTCTTTGTTCTCCTATATGCACTTCTTGGTGACACACAATTTCAATAGGCCTATCTTGGCTCTCTCTTTAATGTATTATGGGGGATTTATTCTTTTGGTTCTAATACTTTCTTGGTTTCATTTTTGGAGTGATCTATGCATTTAGTTCATGTTCCTATGTACTAGGTGGATGCAATGACTAGTTACCCATGTATTTTAGTGAGATGGAGCATTTACCATTTGGAAACTCTTGTATTCTTGTTTTTTGAGGTGACTTATTTTCACTTGATCAGTGTTCTTCAAACTATTGGTACCTATATTTTTTACTTACATCTTACATGGTTGAGTAGTTTCGTTAGGGTCACTCATGAAAATTAATGTGCCATATGTATCTTCAACTTCTAGATGTTTTCCTTTATTTTCCATCTGATTCAAGTAGTGTCATTGGGGGAACTCATGCATATTATTGTCTTCTTGATCCTGATTGAATCATTTGTTTCAAATGAAGTTCTTCATTACATCACTATAGCAATCATCATTTGATAGTTTTCTACAACTTCTTCTTGTTTCATCAATGTTCTTCATGTTCCTATTCTTTTTGGGGCATTGTTTTGGAGGATTCTTAGTCCTTCATTTTCCCTTCTCTCTTTTGGAGAGGATTTTTTCCCATGAGGTTTTCTCCTTTTTCCTAGTTGTGAGAGATTAGTTTTTTTTACATGAGTACCTCATCAAGCCTTGTTTGCTAGGAACCATCATGCATTCTTTATTTTTTATGCACTAGATTTTTAGGGTTTTTAGCTACTCCATAAGTTAATCTTAAGGGGGGTGTTAGATAAATTGTTCATAGCTAATAATTAATTAATCTTTAATTGACTATTATTCTAATTAATTTCATGCCCTTAAGCTAAAATTAAGAGTGATTTTTTGTTAACTAGAGTGAAATATTATTAGATCATTTTGTCTCATCACATAGGATGACGACCCTTGCCATGATCTAATATCTTTATCATTTAGGATTTTCTCTTATAAGCACTCTCCCTGATTTTATTATCTCTCTCAAGGTTTAAGAAAAATTTTAAACTTGTAAGTATTTCTAGTTAAGGATTTAGTATATTATTATTTGCAACTCTCTTATGTAGAAGGTCTTTTTGTTCGTTGTTTGATCTTGTGTCTCATGATATTGACAATTCTAACAAATAGCCTTCTTTTCAACTTGATATTTCAGTGGAGATGTTGGAGCCTTATAAACCTTCACTACGAATGGCCAAATATCAAAACCAAGATCCATTAGATAATTTCACATCCTTATGCTCCAAAATGCATAGTTTGCTCCATCAAACAATAAACCTCTATTTGAGGATAAACCTTCTTGACTAGTCATGTGTGCTCCCAACATCTTCCTTTCAAGGGTTAGACTATTTTGGAAGGAACCTATTTTGATACCAATTTATGAGCACACACTTCTACAAAGAGTGGGGTGAATCAATATAAGTTAATTGTTTGCTTATTTAAAATTTAACAGCCACAATATTGGAAATCATGCAAGATATAACAAGTAAGAACACAATATTTATGTGGAAACCCTTTCAAGAAAAACCACAAAGAAAGATTGCTTGGATCTATTATCCACATCTAGCCACAAAATAAAATTCTCTTACAAAATTTGTAGGCACCAACCCACTAGAGACACTAATCCCCACTACTAAGCACCAACTTAGCAAGAAACACTAATCTCTTCTTTTAGGAGGCACCAACCTCCAAATAAAAAAAAAATCACCTTTTGAATGTTGCTTCTTCAATGGATGATGAGAATTTCACTTTCCTTCAAAAATATGCTTTCATTAGAATGATATCACATTTTCTCATACACTACCTTACCTACATCTCTTCTCCTTTTTATATCACTTCATTCCTCTTCATGGAGAGGGGCGGGTTTTCCAAGGAAAGTTGTCTCCTTTCAAAGAAGTACCCCAATTAATGTTTAAATGGTATGAATTGTCCCCAAACATGGGTGTCATAAAATGAAACAATTTGGGTGTCAAACGTATGGGTCAACCATAATAAATTAAATCATAATAGTATTACATGGATCAGCCAACCAATTAATTCTCTTTTGACTTCAATAATATATCATGACATTTAATTCTCTTTTGACATCAATGACAATATTTCTAAAATGAATTAAATTCCAAAGTCAAGACTAAGGAAAAAGGCTCTAAGTCTTAGACCCCATCATCTAATCATTCAAAGTAGAATTCTGACCATGGTATGGCTCTTAACGCCATACATGGAAGAATAAACAACCATCAAATGATTAAAATAAGAATCTTAAGAATAGCTAGAGTTTAAGATCCATAACTCTAAAACTCATTCTAAAATAAAATACCACACTTGGAAGATCTTTTATAATTTACACGGCTGAAAAAATAGGTACTAGCATTATATCATTGGACAAGGGTAACCATAGCATGGATCTAATCATAATTAAATGGTTAGTACAACAAGAATCTCTAGTTCCATTGCATACATATAGAAATGGAAAGATTACTCCATTACTAAATGTGGATCAATGGTCAACCAATACAACATATTATCAACAAAGAATTTCTAATTTCTTCTAAAGGAGTTCGAAGATTAAACTTGTATTTGACACCTTTCCCATAACCATATACCATTAAATGGTTCAATGTGGGATCTCAAAAAAAATCACTCAGTAGTGTCATTTGGTATAAAACTTCAAGCCTTTTCAAGATGCAATCATTTGTGACATCACTCCATTTGAGATATGTGAATTTTGGGCAACCATATGTTACCATAATATGTAGTCTATGAAGATAATTTGACAAAAATTTTCATTATTGTTAGTGATAAGAGACATTGCATACTAATAATATTTCCTAAACCATCACCAAATAACATTAAACATGCAGGTTAGTCAATTCTAGTAGTAGTTTTGTGTTTTTCTATGGTGGGATCTAAATGAAAAAATAACTTGTACCACAATTCATCTAGCAATAATATGAAGACCTAAGAATTGAACCACAAGCTGTTAGCATACAAAGATATCTTTGAGTCGCTACAATTCCTACACACTATGTGGTAATACATACTACTAATTTAATTTTGGGACTACCTCTACCTAATGCATCTTTATATTGTAGATCATTTTTTGGAGAATGAAGAAATCAAACAGTAGATAAATAAAATCATGGGGAAAGTGTGGTATTTGTTGATCAAAACCATAGAAACCCAAGGATTATGTGCAACCAAAAAAACATTTCATAAAAGAGAAAAGCAATAATATTTCTATAAGCTAGATAATTCATTAAATGCAAAATTAAAAAATGATATAGTACACTAAATAAATCTTTGTTATAAAGACAAGGATTAAACCCTATTATAGAATAAGATCATGGAAATTTCCTTAATCCTATGGAATGAGACAAAAAAAATTAAATGACCTAATTAATCTCAACTATGAGCTCTTGAATAAGACCTAATAAGAAACTAATTAGGTAGTATACCATATTCACACTAGCACCCCCCCTTAAGTCAAACTTAAAGAGTATGATAAAATTAAAATATACAAGGATGGGTCCTAGCTACAATGGTCCCCATGTATATATGAATAAATATCTCAAAAACTAAGTAAAGGAGAAAAAATCATAGGACAAAGACCCCTCTCAAAAAGAGAAAAAAAATCAAATAAAATGTACATGTGGAAGAAAAGAGGACTCATCATGACCTCCAAAGGACTATTTTTTCTAGTTACATGTACAATAGATATCCCCCCATAGAAGAGAAATAAATATTATGTACCCTTCCCACAAAGAAGTAGCTCATATGCCAATGGTGAATGCTCAAATAAGAATTTTGGAGATGATCCAAAATTGGAAAACATTTCTACCCTTGAGAAGAAACAAATCCAATAGTGTATGTAGAAGAAAATCCCACTCCAAAAAGAGAGATAAGGGAAGAAGTATCATGATATATGCCTCTCAAAAATACTCAAGTCTCCACATCTTAGTGTGTGCAGGTGTTTGTGATCTACAAAAAAATGCAAAACAACTTAAAGGAATGCAAAATAAAACAAACACAAGACTACCTCACAATTAGCCTAGTTGGATTCAAAAACAAAATAAAGATAACAAAAAGAAGTTGATTATACCTTGTCTTGAATCGGTCCTTTGGTTGGCCCTTGATGGTTGATTTTGTGTGCTCCCTTTGATGGGAAAAATGCTAAAGTGGATTCAAAATGATGAGGGTTTGATAAGGATTCAAATGGAGGATGTGGGTAGCTTAATGGATGTAAGAGATGGCTGCAATGAAAGCTTGGAGATGATCAATAATGGTGGATATGAGAAAATGCAAGTATGAGCTTGAGAGATGAAGTTGGTTGAAAGATTGTTGAATGAGGATGTGTTGAATGCCTCCTGAATGAGAATGAAAGAAAACTCTTTCATTTTATGGAGAGAATACCTAAAAAGGATGGACGGTTCCACCATGGGCAAGATGTAGGGTTGAGGTGAGTTGAGGACTCACAAGCCCTCACATTTTGACATGTGGAGGATCAAGTGTCCAAAGGACATGATGAGATGGAAGGAGGGTACATGATGTGGAGGAAGGAAATGTACCTTGAAAATACATTGGGAAATGAGAAGATTCCTTGAAGGAATAAATGTGAATTAAAAATTCACATTCTTGGGGAATCTTGTGGATAAGACAAGGTTCCAAAGGAAGAGATGGAAATTACCTTGGATAAGACAAGGTGCCTAAAAAGGTTAGCACTTGTCACATGTGACTTGATGTGACAAGTCAAAGATTACATGGGGAAGAATTCACATGTGACTTGATGTGGCAAGTCAAAGATCACATCGGGAAGAGTCGACATGTGACTTGATGTGACAAGTCAAAGATCACATGGGGAAGAGAAAAATGAATTTAATATTCCTTGGAAGGATAAAAGGAATTAAAAATTATTTGGGAGGTTGATTAGGCTAGTTAATGAAGGACTAGAGGAGGGTTAGGTGGCTAAGAGAGATTAGGGATCAACTTACAAAAGTTGGAGGATGTGACACATCCTAATCAAGGATTAGGCATGTGCACATCTCTGATGATAAGATTAGGAGAATAATTAATATTAAGAAAGGGATGTGAGATGTGAGGAATTAAAAAAATGTCATATTTATTTAATTCATTTGATGAAAAGGAGGATTAAAGAGATAAGGTATTTAATTATTAACTAAATACCTTAGGGGTTTGGCAGAATTAAGGGTATTAATTAAATAATAGTAATATTACTTAATTAATGCAAATAAAAGGATGTTTAGATGAAAGAGGATAAATTTGGATAAATTAAGTGTCCAAATTTGGATGTCTACAGTTAGAATTGAAGGATGTGTTTATGTAATGAGGTGAAACCAACCCAAAAAAAATGAAGAATCATGAAGAAAACTATCCAAAGACAAGGATAATTTGATAATAGGTGTGTTGAATCATAATCAAAGAGGAAATGAATATACTCAATGTGATTGTCAAATCTTCAAGATGGTACTCGCAAAATATATCTGCAATACCACTCCAAAAATCATCCCACAAAGCTAAATTTGAGAGATTGGGAACATCCCACTAAAATGAAGTATTGGAAGCAATAGAAACACTGAACTTTATAGAAATAGGAGGTGGAGGAGATGGAATCTCAACACAAGTCTCAAGAACCTAAGTGAATGAAAGAACACAAAGGTTAAAGTGACTAAACTTCTCCTTAGGAATGCAATCTAGATTTGATGCATGAGTGTGAATATCAATCAAAGAAACTGCAATATCATCAAGGGAAAAATATGAAAATATGAACAAAACAAGATGCATGATCAACCACCCCAAAATAAGAAATCTCACTACTCTTCAAGTCTCTAATAATCACTTAATTTGGTGTGAACTCAACAACATTTCCTTCTCTACTATGTGTAATTTGATATATGGAAAGGAAATTAGTTGACAAGGAACACAAAGTACATCATTGAAGGTTCCTTATCTAATATAAATAGATCATTTCCCACAAACAATCATATATGTTTTTTTTCCCATTAGGATGTGTGGTAAATTACAAGGATAAAAAGAATAGAACATACCCTAAGATGAAGCCATGTGATACAAGGCTCTAGAATCAAGAGTCCATCTCAATGAAAACTTTAAGAAACCCCCCCCCCTCGGAGAAGGTATAAAATCTTGGTGAATCTTCCATACTTCCCAAAAAAAAATTAATTTTAGAGGCAAATTTTTTCGTTTTTTGTGAAAAAAAAAATCCCCATTGGCGAATATTTTGTAATCGCTAGAAGTCTGTGGAAAATCCTGGCAAAATGCAATTTTTTTAAAACCACTAAAATATTTTCATTAGCGATTAAAATCTATTTTCAAACCAGAAAAAATAATTTTGTTGGCGATTTTTTTTTTTCAAACTAAAAAATAAAATTCATTGGTGAATTAAACCTATTTTCAAATGATTAAGAAAAAAACATTGGCGAATTAAACATAATATCAAACTAATAAAAAAATTCATTGTCCAATTAAATTCAGTGGCGAATCCACTACCGTTCGATGAATTTTCAATGGACAGTTGTACTTGCATTCCAGAAGTATATCTCTCAAGCACTAGATTTGTGAATGGAAACCTCCAGAATAACACTAGAACCATTAGATGTGGACAGGTGGCGAGATCAAGGGTCATCATCGTGGTAATTAATCTAACAGGTTGGATTTTGGCAATGAGCGATAGAAGAACTTAAGTGGCAGAAATATGCACGTGCATTAAGTTTATTTTAAAAGAGGGACCGCCTAGAAAGAACGTAGGACCAAGGCTTAAAAACTTAAGAACTTTTTACACAAAGGATGTGGCACATCAGTCTAACCAAGACCATTTGATAAATTTTTGATGGACAACTTTAGTTGCATTCCGAAGTATATCTCTCAAGCACTAGATTTGTGAATTGAAACCTTTGGAATAACAGTAGAACCGTTAGATGCAGACGTGTGGCGAGATCAAGGGTCATCATCGTGGTAATGAACCCGATGGGTTGGATTTTGGCGATGAGCAATAGAAGAACTTAAGTAGTAGAAATATGCATGTGCATAAATTTTGTTTTAAAAGAGGGACCGCCTAGGAAGAACGTAGGACCAAGGCTTAAAAATTTAAGAATGTTTTTTTTATCAGTGATACTTTTTTATTTTATTAATTATAAAGCAAAAGATACAGATTCTATAAAGTTCGCAACATCCAAAAACTACCAAAAAAGTTGATCGATGATACTTGTTTATTTTACTAATTATAAAGAAAAAGATACAGATTCTACAAACTTAGCAACATCCAAAAACTACCAAAAATTTTGAACAACTAGCTCAAAAACCAGAGTATCAGAACTTCCCTAAACAGCTACGCCTTTGTACCACCCAAATGAGTAACGACCTATACCCAAGCCGCAGAAAGATTACAATTTCACAACCAATCTAGGCTTAACCCCAAAATTTCGATGCAGAGGCTAAAAACAAAACAGAAAACTACACTTTACGTTAACCATTATTACTCATTCTTCTTTGAAGACTCGCCCATCTCCAACGATAGTATCTCCTTTAACGGTTTTGGATTCTTCCGCAGACGCAGTCCCTTCTTTTCGCGCATCTCCTCTATGGAAACTTCTTTTAGATTTTCTATTGTTTCCTCTAATTCCATTAGCTCAACACATATTTTAAGTGCTTTCCACCCACACTCGGCTCCTTCCCACCACCGGTCTTTAGTGTGACCCTCTGGCCATCTAATAAAGAGGTGATTTAAATCCGTAAGCTTCAGGCCCCCACCATCCATTCCTTCTATTTTTACCAACCCTACTCCTAGTATCGCCCATTGCAGAATGCTTTCCATGTCCACTAAAAAATATTTAAGCACTAGATTTTTCATTACTCTCCTCACCTCATTCACCGGTTCTCCTAAGTCTAAACCCCAAGCCATGACCAATGAATAGATATCCATATTCTTTCTAAATCTATGTGTCCTTTGGGATCCCAAAGACAAGGCCCTTGGACGGTAATACATGTAGAGCATAGAAAAGCAAGTGATTTTTCTGGCCTTGGGATTGGAGGTGAAAAAGTAGACCTAGGGCATAGAAGACAATTTGTTAGAGCTTCAACTCCTCATCCTCATGGTCAGACACAATCACAACTAGGACATGCCCATGGTGGAGAGCTTAGTGCAACTGGCACTGCCTCTAGTGGTGATGGTATGGGTAGTAGTACTAGTAGTGGTCAACATGTGCTACAACAACAAGCTACACACAAGAGGACAACAATACAATATACCACATAAACACCAAGTGATCAAGGCATACAAAAGAGGCAAAGGATTTTGACAGGTCCAAGTCACACTACCAGTGGATCCACCACAAATGAGTTATTTCTAGGCACCCCCCAGTGCCAATTAGTCTGGCTACGACATCATTAGCAATTGCAAGTACTACTACTCCTATTCCTTCTCCATTCAAGAATTCCATTGTTATTGTGTCCCTAGGTTTTGATTACATTGAAGAGTTTAAAAAGAAATTAGACATGAATAAAAAATAAAAGAAGCAACTGATGGAGAATGCATCTGTTGTAACTTCAGAGCCTGCCACAACCATGGTATTACCCACATTTGACACAAATAAAGAAATCATGAAGTACACATTTATTGTTCCCACAGTTCAAGACAAACCAACAAATCAGATGGCTCGATCTGAATTCCAAGTGAACAATATTCAATTGGATTTTTTTGGACTCAGAAATATTGACAAAATTAATGTATCAAAGAAGAATAATGAATTGGTGTACACATCATTGCTAAAGCAAGATAGTGAGAAAAAAAGGTTGCAGACTCAAATTGAAAAGTTATAGGCAGACCTAGCAAATGAGAAAGCAAAGAGGAAAGTAGCAGATAACAAGAGCAATGAATTAGAAAAAAGAATAAAAAATTTTTCCTCTGCATCAACAAGCAAAGAGGATAAGCAGAATGAGACTGTAGTGAATGAACTGAAGAAAAGGCTAGATGAGAGCAACAAGAAATATGATGAGGAAAAATCCACTTCAAAAATAATAATACTAAGCATTGCAAATGGAAATGCACAGTGGGAAAAAATTGGAGAAGGAGAGAAAAAGAAATGAAAGATTGGTGGCAAAGGTGATGGAAGCAAAAAATGAAATTGAGACTTGTCAAAATAAGTTATCTGCATTTTGTAAAGAGACAATAAGCCATATGAAACAAAAGATCTAGGATGAAATAATGCAAAGGATTGATCATTTGTGTGACACGTTTCAATTGATTGATGCTATCAAAAAACATCATAAGAAGCTCAACAAATATTTAGTGGACAACAAAAATGTGTTGGCATTAGAGAAATTTGCAAAATAAATTCAACAAATAGTCTACAAAGCCAGTGACAATGTTTTGAAATCAAAAGGGATTACTAATCGGCTTGCTACATCAATGGCGTCATCTATCATTGAAAAGTGTTTGAGAATGTGTGAAACAAAGGAATATTTGAATTTGGTTGCAAACAAGATGAAGAAGGTGGATGAAAAGGTAAGGAACTTCACAGAACTTGGTTTGCCATAGGGTTTTGAGACAAATGAGCGATTCATTGGAAAGAATGATTTCAGAAAGAAGATGGAGGATGCAATGGAGATTGATTTGGGTTAGTTTCCTCAGAACCCAAATGTGGTGAACTACTTGGATTCCATCAAACCATTACTAGCCTTGAATGCAAAATTGATTGAAGAATGCAAGATAGGTTCCAATTTGAATCATGAATTGATAACAAATCTTCAAGTCAAACAACATCAGTTAGAGCAAATGACAATTCCACCACTTGAACAGTGGAAGTTGCTAGAAAAGGTGTTGCAGCGATTTAATTTTTGATAACATGGGTTTCCAATTTCCAACTTAGCTCTATGCAAAGTTATCTTTGACTTCAGTAATGTGTCAATGTTAAATAATAAATTATATGTATTATTTATTTTTTCATTTGAAGAAAAAGTCTGATAGTGGTTTCAACTACTAGATACACTTCAAATGATTGTTGATGTTCATTGTTGTATATGCTACTAAGACTATTGCTAATATGTTATTAAGCATTGAGTTGAGTGATGAATTGCTTAGTACATGTTCAAGTTTAACTTTTAACACAATTAAAATATGAACTATAAGGTGACTTTAATTCCAGGCATCCATAATCTTAGTTAAATTGCATTACAATTCATACATCGATACTCAATCTCCATGACTAGTACTACTTATCAGATCCACTAAACATTTATATGAATGCATGCTTTAATCAAGGTACTTTAACTGATTCATTCAACTAGATCCAGAATTAAAACATACATCAATGCATAATGACAAAGAAGATTAATGAAATATCATTGATCAAATTTCATTAATAATTCATGTATAATTCACTTTGTTGAGTAACTTAAGTTCATGCATACGTAACCTTTGAGTTACGGTGTATTATCTATGAGTTTACTGAGTAGTTTTCCGATGGATTATCTATTATTGGAATTGGAATGATAGATTTTTGGTTAGTCTCTTTTCTGTGGTTACAATCACTCAAAGTCGTGGTTTTGGTGCTTTTCCTAACCTTAGTCACTAGTCCTCAGAGATTTATAATTTTTAACCTTATCAGTTGCTAGTCATCAGAGTTTTATAATTTATAACCTTGTTGCGGAGTTCTAAATTTTCATAACTTCTCGATTCCCGAGTTGGTTCACTTTGTTGAGTTGCAAACTTGCAAGTCTTTCTAGTTTCTTGGTCATCTTTGTAGTCAGTGGGTCGGAGGTTTCGAAAACTTTGAAACTTCAGACTTTGGTTCTAAGGTTCCTAGTTTCAGCGACCACACGACATTATGGACTTATGTACGGACTAAACTAGAGTTGTCTTTTGAGGAATTTCCAAAATCATGCATGTTTCAAGGCTATCTTTTTGAGGAATGAAATTCAATGCCGCATTCAATGCATGTCCTATAAAAAATAATGACATAAGTGCATGGCGAAGTTTTACTCAGACATCTAGCCTGCATTCTCGTTCTTTGGCAAGGCCAGTACTTCTCAAGTACAAACATTATTTTTACTCAGACATTTAGCCTGCATTCTCATTCTTTTCCAAGGCCAATAGTTCTAAGGTGCAAACATTCTTTCTCCACGAATTTGCATTTTGCGCTCATGTAGAGTGAATGTACAGTCGGCATAAGGGATACAGAGCTCAGACCTTTTAAGTTAGAAGAATTTTGGGCACGCTTGGAGAGGGAGGACAAGTCTGAGCTAGATATAAAACTCTTAGAAAGTGGGCTAGCTCATGCTGGAGGGTTTTCGGAAGCTGTGTTGAGTGTGGACCTAATAAGTGCATGTGTGAGAAGGTACATTCCACAGACACGAGAAATTAAAGCTGTGGACGGGACTGTAATTGCAGAAATTTCTCCTGAAGTTGTTTCCCGAGCGTTGGGGATTCCAAAAAGGGAACCTCTCGAAGACATGTCTGTCGTAGTGGTAGGTGAATTTTTCGAAGCGAATAAAGACTAGTGTAAGAACTCCATGGCCAAAACCTGGCTGAAGATTGAAAGGAGAGGTAAGTCACAACTGCCAAATAAACTCAAAAGATTGCATTTTAAGGGAGAAATTGTAGATGTTATTTCTTTATTGCACCGCATTGTTGGGAATGCACAAGTTGAGTTATTTGAGGATTGGATGTACCGGTTTATCTTGACAATTTGTGATGAGAACATTTTCATTGACTAGGCTGAAGTTATTTGCTTCCATTTGAATGAGCAATTAATTAATTTCCACATTTGAATGAGCAATTAATTAATTTCCATAAGACTACTACTTTTTGTATGTGTTCTTGCCTGACCTACATTGTAGGTAGTTAGAGGTCCTTTTGGCCAGGGTTGGAGCCGCAAGGAACCCCAACTTCTGATATGCCTGTGTATAAACGCTTTCCTCAATTCACTAAAAAATTTAGAATGGGTGATTTTTGTCATGTTAATGATGCATTTTTAATGGAGGTCGTGAGGAAGCTGGATGGAAATCCAAAAATGCCCCTTTCCCCTAAATCCATTTCTCTTGTATCAAAATATGGGAGTTTTTATATCCAATTTGATAAGTTTTCCTATTTGAGAATAGGGGGTTTTGAGAAAGCCCCATTGAAATTACCTCGGTATCCTGAAGATTTAATGATATTTCTGGAAGTTTGTCGACAAATGGAAATGGTTAGTATTAAGTATACGAACATGGGGAAACAAGGGTATGCCTTCCCATTGGAGACCCCTTATTTTTTATGAAAAACAAACTAGATGGCCAGGGGAGCTGAAGGACTTCTCAAGGAATATAACCTCCAAAAATTGTCTATGAGAGCTAATTTTGACAATAAGGGTTTTGTGAAGCAGAATCTCTATGGAGGGAGCTCATATCGACATCACCCATCTATCAAATATTTCTAGGAAGATTATGTCAATGAGAATGAAGTTTTGGGAAGAGATTATATGAGGCTAATGCTAAAACAGATACAGGCTTTCAGTCTTCAATTTGACATTCCTGAAAATGTAGCTGAGGATTCAATAATCTTAGATCCTAGATATGAAAAATTTCCTAATAAATCCCACCCTAGGGTTGATTGGAACCAAAGTGAAACTTTAGATATGAGGGTGTGTGCTGCCCTAGTGCTTAAAAGAACCCAAGACTGGTTGGATGGGAAATGGCGGCAAGTTGTTGGTCTTGTTTAGGAGTTGAAGTCATCACAGAAGAATGAACAGGGGTCTACGCAAGAATCTAGTGCAAGTGTATCATCGAGGAAACCCTTTGTTAGGTCGTCTAGTGAAAATTCTCAGTCAAGAGGTGATGGTGATAGACCACAAGAAACAGTCAAGTTGAAGAGCATCTATGAACAAGACTGTGTGCTTTCTCCTACCCCTAAGAAGAATACTAATCAAGAAAAACTTGTGGCTGTAGATTTTGAAGCTATCTTTAAACAAATTGTTGAAGATAATATCTTTCCTCCTATGTCTGAAGACTCTAAAATGCCCTCTTCTCTGCTTGATAATCCACCTTTCACTCCTACTGCTCCTAAAGAAACTATTACTGGAAAAGAAGATTTTGGTCTAGTAGTAGCCTCCCCAGGATGGCTGAAAAAAGCAATGGAGAAGAAGAGAAAGTATACTCCTACAATGACAATTGGAGTGGATACAGTTGAAAATTTACTTTAAATCTTTTCAAAACCTAAGAAAGCCAAGAGGATGTCAAGGATGGTGACTGATGCTACTTCTGGAAATCAAATGTTAGAAATTGTTGACCCTGTCAAGGATTTAAATGAAGATGAAATAACAACGACGGACTACAAAGTCACACATGTTGATATGGGGCCTCCAACACTGGAAGGTGATATGTACCATGCCAATTATTTAGTCATTACCTTGATTAAAAGAGTGAAAGAACATAGGAAAGAAAATATAAAACTGCAATCTCAAGTCCTCGCATTGAGTAACTTTATTTCTTCCATGGCCACTCCTCCTACATCTGATGAAGCCTCAAGCTCTCAGCCTCAGGTAGAGGGAATCTATGCACTCACCATAGAGCAAATTAAAAATAATTTGAGCTATTCTAGAGCTACTTGTGAGGGGATCGAAACAATATCTCAAGAGGCTATCTTCTTTCTGAATAAATCTTTGCAGTTTTACACTCAAGTTCTTGACAAGAGGAAGGAGTTAGTAGGAGAACTTTAGGATGTCAGAAAGATCAAACTAGTCTCTATGTGCTCTCTCATGAAATGAAATAATTTAACTCTATGGATCTGAAGATATTAATTGGCGAGCAAATTTTGAATAATCCTAAGGAGCTAGACCCTTCCTAGTCCAATTCATTAGAATGGAAATTGAATATATATGATAATCTGGTGAATGAAATTAAGAACACACTTGAAAAATATTATGAAATGTTGGAGGAAATTAAAAAATATTTTCATATTCTAGGAGCAGAAATTACTGACGAGTTTAATGAAAGGATTCTAGATATAAGAGAGATCTCTCTGAAGTTTAGAGAGAAATTCAATAAAGAAATATTTGATCCTGCTAGAGTGACATGGAAGTCCTTCTCAAAACTCAGTGCAATGGAGCTCCACCTGAAGGCTTATAATTCTGGAAAAGAGAGAAGATATCAGATGTTGTTTGATTCTGAAAAGGCTTTGGGAAAATGGAGAACTAGGTTACATATTACTACAACACCAGGGAGTAAAAACATCACCTCAATTGTCACCAAGTACCAGGAATACAGGCAAAGATTAAAGGCATAGGAGGCATTACTGAAGGAGAAGGAGGCGAAAAATATTGAAAGCGAAGGAGTCGATGCTGTTTAGTTTTTAGTTTTTATGTTATTTTCTTTAATTTGGCTCTCTTGATACTTCAAATACTTTTTATTTTAATTTCTAAAACGGTTGTCTTCAACTAACCGTTATCAAGACAAAAAAAAACTCTGGTATTTTTATTGCTTTTCTATTATTTAAATATAGAAAGACAATGGTGAAGTTGATGCATGCAAAATCTTTGAGTTATGGTGTGTACTATGTGGATTTATTGTGCTTTTGTTGAGTAGTTTGCCAGTGGATTGTCTATTATTGGAATGATAAATTTTTGGTTAATTTCATTGTTGTGGAATGTTTATCTATGAATAAATATTTTATGGTGATGGATGCATAAGGAGTTCTCTGAATAATTTAGGTGATTTGGTAGTTTAATCTTTTATTGTTTAAGTTGTGTGGATGTCTTTATAAGTTATTTATGTTGAATTGTTAGCTTTTGTTAGCTTATAAGTTGTGGATGTTGAACTGTTAACTTCTGTTCAAGGAATGGATTAATATTCTTTGAGTTATTTATCAAATATTTTGTGAATGGAAATGCAATAGGAATTTATGAGTTGAGTGATAAGTGTTGTTCTTTAAAAATGATGCAAAAACACATCAAATTCAATACCATGGAATACAATATAAAATATAAAATATCACAATTTTATGGAATACAATATAAAATATCATCAACTAAAGTTTGGAATATGATTCATGAAGTGCAATGATTCAAAATTTCAATTTTCATTCAATACAATATAAAATATCATCAACTACAGTTTGGAACAATGGAAATTGATTCATGAATCTTGTAGTGCAGTATAAATACCTAAAAGCTACTAATTCTCTTCCATTTCCCAAATGGAGTCAGGGTCCCGAAACTAACGTTCAACATTAGATAGAGCAAAAGAGTCATCTTGAAGCTCTTGATTTTGAGTCTTCTCTTCAACTTCTTCGGCTTGTGTCTCAAATTCAACATTCACTGTCATTTTCGTCAATGTCATTTGTCCCAGTCTCATTGCCCATGGCAGTGCCACCAGTACCAGCCTTTGGAATTGGAGTGTTGCATAGACCGGTCACTCTTCTTTCACATGTGGACCTCTAGATGTGAGTGCCTTATCAAAAGGAAAAATTTTGATATTATACGCAGTTCCTTTCATCCTCAAGCAATTTTCCAAATTCTTGTCTAGTTTGTTTCTTAACTTTGATTTCAAAAACCCTAATGTACTGAAAAATCTCTCATCCTCCACCGACTCCAATATCATTGTTTGACATTGTGATAGGGGGAATATAGTTGTTAAAAGATGAGCAACAAACTAAAGAGAGTGCAAATAACAATTAAAAAAAAAACCCTACACTTCAAGATTGGGCAAATGATAAGCTCAACAACATAAAAATGGAACCTTTTACTTTGTAGAGTTGTTCTTTGGTTGGCCCTTCGATTATAGATGAGATGTATGCTCCTTGATGGCAAGTAGATGCAAGATGTGAAGTGTGAGATGCAAGATAGTTGGACAAAATAGATGCAAATGGCTAAATGTAGATTGAGAAACAAAATTGCAAGAGTTTGGCTAGCAAAATGATCTCCCCCCAAATGAGAGAAAAGAGGGGGTATTTATAGGAATTTTGAGAATTCCTAGAAGAAATGGACGGTTGAGATTGATCCCCCACATGGCCAAGATGTAGGGCTATGGTGAGTTGAGAACTCACAAGCCCTCACATCTTGACATGTGGCAAGGGGAGAGGTTTGAGAAAGATGAGGTGGAGATGAGGTGGAAGGATAGTACATGACATGGAGGGGGGTACAAGGTACCTTGGGATTGGACAAGATCTCCTCATAAAGGAGCTGCTTGTCCCCATGTGGGTGAGAGGACATGTGAGGAATTAAAAATTTCTCAAATATCCTCATGGGGAGAGGGGAAAGAATAAAGAATAAAGAGAGGACATGTGGGAAGAAGTGAAGGAATTAAAAATTCCTTTTGAGTGCATTGGGGGATTAAAAAGTGAATTAAAAATTCACATGGGGAAGTGGAGTGCCTTGCCCAAAAGGAGAAATCCTTTAATAAGGTTGACTAAGGACACATGCCATAAATGGGAAGAGGATTAGGTTGGTCTAACCATATGATTAAGGTTGTGCAAGTACTTAATTAGATGGACTAATGACTTATTAGAAGCAAGTGGGAGATTATGGAGGATGTGACCCTAATGATGATTAGGGGTGTGCATATGCTAACCATAGTTAATTAGAAGAAGATGAAGGAGTTAAGATGGATTAGAGACCAACTTGCAAAAGTTGGAGGATGTGACAATGAGAGAGAAAAAGAGGAATTAAAAATGAATTTAAATTCCAAAAAGGGAATATGACTAAATTAAATAAATGGTGTATTTATTTAATTTAGAGGAGAAAGAGGGGTAAAGTATTTATTAAATCAAATACTTTATGAACCCTATGTAAGATGCAAGGTATTAATTAAATAAATAATTTAATTAATATTAACAGAGGGGATAAGCAGCTGGATGAATAAGGAGACGTCTTTGATCATATGGAAGTGGTCAAATTAGATGTCTACAGACATAAATCAACGGGTTTGAAATATTATGATGTCTTATCACACAATATTTCACTCTAACCTAAGTTTTTCCAAACCCTTTTTATTGATCTCGATTTAAAGGCCTTGTCCTTGCCCATGGATTTATACTCGTCCTTAATAGCTACTACAAAATCCTTACATTGCTTTCTTAGCTTATCTTCATTTAAAATTCCTTCTATTTTCTGCTCATTGATTGTTACAGTTTTCAAAAATTGTTTGATCAAGATTTTTACTTGAGCATGAAAAAATCTTGGGTTATCTCGGTTTTCCCAAAATTGAGGATACACAATACTCATGGCTTCAAGTATTTCATCTCGATGGAATCTTTCACGAATCTCTAAGGAAAGATATTTTGCAATTTCCTTCAAATTATCACCAACAGATTTAACAATGTCTTTAAAATCTTCCTCGTTAACAGGTACTTCTCTACTAGAGCGCCTGGTAGTCTTACATTAGTACATTTGTATCTCATATCCACGTACACAGATACATAAGTGCCCGCTTCCATTAAACTGTAAATAATTATCAGGATCGTTCAAATCAATAATTTTCCGCCACAGGTTATATTCTACGCCATCTTGTGTTAGATCTAGATATAGATGATCGAGGGTCAAGCATGTATGTTTATGCAGAATGGCATATTCATTAATATACATAGTTTTTTCTTGGGATTTCTTCACAAGACTGTTCATTTCATCCAGCATGGGGAGAAGACTAGCTAAATTCAAGAGTGTCTCTATATCGCTTAACCTATGTAAGAGGTTAGGAGCTTTGTCTACCGTCCTGCAATTTTTGTACATCACTCCAATTAAGGATTGATATTCTAAAAGAACTCGTTGCACTGGTCCATGCAAGGAGATCCATCTGGTATCGACATCCTTGAGAAGCTTGTTTCCTGGTGTTATTCCCTCAGCAAAATTTTGAAATTTTGTGAAACGTTTGGAACTTCGGCAGAAGTATACGTGGATCTCGTAGACTAGATTTTCAACTTTTGATACTATAGGAAACTTGCTTACAATTTTGAATGCCAAATTTTTTCTGTGGGCAATGCAGTGAATTCCAAGCATGTATGGTGCACAAGTAGTTTGTAACTTTATGCAAACACTGGTCTTTTGACCTGGCATCACTGCAGCTCCATTAGCTCCTACACACACCAACTTTTTTGCAATTGTCAACTCATCCATACCTGCAATTTCATTCAAATATTTCTTGACTAGTTCAAATTTATTATGCGATGTTGAACTATCCTTCATTTTATGAACACAAAGAAGATGAGCTTTTTGAACATGTTGTACAGTATACAAATGCATACAAACCCAAGAAGTATTGTCTACCGCAGTAACTTCATCTAAAGATAATGCAATGAAGTTTGACTCTTTTATTTTCTCCTTTAAATGTTCCTTTTCCACTACAGCAAGACACTTTTCCCATTCCCATCCAGCATTTACTGACCAATGTGTGTAGGGATAGTGAGGAACATTCAAAAAAGATAATAAACCAGAATATTCTAGGTAGTCTGTCATAGGACGCCCTCTAGACAAAATATGAAAAACAACACATCTGAACAGTTTTTGGCATATTTGCTCCTTCCATTGCTTTTCCAAATTGAGCCTCAAGTGTATCTTTACATGCAGCAAGCTTCGACATGCTTTGGTGATGCTCTTCATAATTCGTGGCATACCTAACATGAAGACATTCTTCCTTTGATTTCCATCGTAAGACTGATTGTTCCTTTCAGTCTATGATTTTTTTTCATAAACTTTACCGATATGCTTTTCTACAGTGTCAATCTTTAGCTACAACGTCTTAGGTTTTCCCAATTTCAAAGTACAAATCATACATTTGGCATGTGTTGCTTTTTCAATATCGTCTAATTCCCCCACTGCTACAATGAATGGGTACTTTGACAACCAAGTTGAAAATTCCTTGTCATTTCCCACTCACGCCCCCTTTATGGTTTATTTTTCCTTTTCTTGCTACCAACATCATCCTCATCCAATTCAATTATCTCATTTTGGCTAACCAGGGTATCCCTTGGAGCATCTTCTGCGGTATTTCCATCCCCATTTGAATTTGATACATTTTGATTTAAATCAATGACAATCTCAACTTGACCTTTCGTTGGCGCTGAGGTATTGTGAATGCTACCAATATTTGGTGGAAGAGTTGATGATGTAGCTCCATCTTGACCTAATCGATCAGAAGCTTTGGAAATTCCAAATTAAGACTATATGGTACGTCTAAGTTTTGGGCATTTTGATGGCCTCTCAGTCTCTTGATCTTCACCACACTGAGGGGCAGAAATATTATTTGCCACATAACTCAGACCAAAACGCGTGAAGAAGAGGCAAAGCAAAACGATGAGGAAGCACGACTTTTGATGCAGCTTTGCATTAACTGCTTTCCCCACTTCGCCCATACCTTGCTCCATTCTAGCCTTCGTCATCAAGAACGTCCTCTGCAGGCCATTAACAAGTGGCATAGGCAAAATCCTAGTTCGCCATTCAATTGCATTGATATTATTCTTCAGATTTGTCCCATCGTCTTCTCCCAGTCTCTCTTGTTGAATAGATATTCATTAATGACCACACTGCAGGTCGTTGCGTCATCCAACTGGTGCCCAGTTACTGCATCCCATGATAGCCTTAGTTCTTTGCAGTAGGGTGTTCATATTTAGATCTGAAACCTTGGACCAGACTGACGTCATCCTGCCCTCAAGAATCCTACTCTTTTCATCCAACTTCATTCTTCTTTGCTTCAGAAATGGATGATCCCTCTATGTCTCTCTTGGCCTTTCCAGCTGCTGCCTTGCTAGACTCAGCCTGCATCCATCAAATACCAATGTGAGAATCTAAATGTTGAAAAAAAATTCATCCAAGTGTTAGCTTAAAATCATGATAAAACCATTAAATCAACCCTTAAGCATCAAAACTAAGCAGTTCAGGATTTCAAGTTAACCCGAAAAAATCAATCTAGAAAGAAATTTCAGAAAATTCTGAACCAGGCGGATTCTCTCGATGAGGCACTAATATCAACAATAGATTATCAAAATGAACAAAAGAATGCATGAATCAGCAAAATTTTCTAAATTAAAGCATGGAAACATAATAATTTATCATTAGAATCATCCATTTCACCAAATTTCTTAAATTCCACAAAGTATAGCAGAGAATCCAGAAAAAGTCTGACCGAACCAGATTTCCGCGAAAAGGGAAAATTTTTGAAGTTCCAGCACATTTTCGGGAAACTAAAGGAATCTAGGAAAATCCAGACAGAAGGGAAAGTCCCAAAGTTAGGCAAAAAACACCCGGAGATCGGTGTGACCTTTGGTCTCTTCGGAATGAAACTTATATCTCACAGCAACAGTACATGTCTCACTAATGGAGCTATTCTGGATGCATATTGCCGTGATTCCTGTTGACAGAATGTTCGGAAGTGATCGGTGAGACGAGTGAGTTCGGAGTGATTCTTTCCAACAACGTTTGTCTTGCCGACGAGCTCTGTGATCGGACACTTCGGCATTGGGGAGACTCGATTTAGTGTCTCACCGACATGTGATACTGTTGAACGTTTTGACTGAATGAACTAGGGAAAAATACCAAATAAGCATTGAGAATCCTCGAACCCTAAACGCAACCCATGAATACATCAAATTCAACCACAAACACAATGAGCTGCTAACTCGGATGCCCTAGCGACGAAATCAACTTGAAACAGCAGAAATCCATGCATCAACAAGCAAATCAAGAAATTAAAGCTTCAACTCATGCAATCTCAGATGTAAGAACAAATGCACAACCAAGATGAGAGCAAGTGATAAAGAAAAATGGCATAAAGCTCCAAAATTTGACCAAACCCGGAAACCCGACGGTGAAATGGAATCCGGAAAAAATCTAGACTAGGCGGAATTCTGTGGAGTCCAGAAATCTTTGAATTGTGGTGTAAAACAAGCTGAGCCGGACTTCGAGCGCAATCTAGGAAAATCTAGAAAGGGTGGACAATCCCGAACTGGCTCAAAACCCGAACAACAGCGTTGTAACCAGAATTTTAAAGAAATCCGAGAAAATCCAGACGGACCAGAAAATCCCGAACCAGGGTAAAAACCCGAACTTTTCCCAAAACATAAGATTTTCAATATTTAACTTGGGAAAAACACTTAGGAAAGCAAGATAAGCATATTAAGAATATTCCAAGGCAAAGCAAAACCTCAAAATCGAAGGGGGAAAAACACAAAGAGCGAAAGCAAAAGAGGGTCCCATTTTAATCAAATTTAAAATGGAGTGGTTATGCAAGGCATAACAATTGGCGACTTGGTTGGGAAAATGGTTTAACCATTTTCAAGAAACTGGGAGATTTAGTTACCCAGAACTCCTGGTTTATGGACATCACAATTCTAGTTAGGTCAGTTTCAACAAACAAGGTTGATCTAGAATCTCAAATGTAAATCAACACTGGCTACCCCTGAATCTATGTGTGTGCTTGATGGTGCATCACCCCTTTACAAATTTTTCCTCATCTTTTGAACAATTATGCGCAAGATTTGAACTACATGATTTGATTCCCTTTAACTGTTGTGTAATGATATCCTGGGCATTGCTCCGCTGCCAATCAAGTTTCCATAGCTCCGACAGAGATACCTCTAGTTTTCTCACAACATTGCTCTACTGCCAGTCAGGCGTCCATAGCCCCGGTAGAGATACTGGAATCACCCATTCAGTATTGAGTTTTCTTTTCTTAGATAGTTCTCTTTTCTTTTTTTTCTTTTTTTTTCTTTTTATTCAATTCCTTTTCAATATGTCAGATGTCCAACATCTATACTGGGTTGGAAACTACCATGGACCTCATAACAGCATCCAAGGAATTGGATTTTTCACTCAAATCTTGCAACACCATCGTCCTAAGAAAAATATACCATTACAAAAGGAGATGCTTCTGATGATTTGTGACAGATTCAATCATAGTTAGTGAAGATTGCTTACTTTACACCTTGTTCTCAATAACTTTCCACAACTCTCATTGACAATGGACATAAAAAAATAAATTTAGAACAAAATCATCCAATCAAAAAACCTAAAAATATCTAAACCAACTTCTCTCCTAGTAACCAAAGTACACTTCAGATAACAACCCCCTTACTTAATTGAATAAAATGGAGGCCCCCACCAAAAAAAAAAAAAATCAAAAAGCAAACACAAGGAAAAGACAAAATCAACGGAACAACAAACTATTTACATATATACAACCCAACAAAAAACCAGATCTTTTTACGACCCAAAATAATGTTTGAGAGATTGTCCATTGACAGGCAATGGAATAGGTTCTCCTATTAAACTACTCAGCCGGAAAACATTTTCTCCTAGGATTTCAACAATTTGATAGGGACCCAACCAGAGCTTATCAAACTTTTGGTGGTCACCCTTCTTTTCATTGGCTTTATCCCACAGTAAGACAAGGTCTGATATCCTGAAAGCCTTGAATTTGGCTCTTTTTTCAAACCAATGTTTGACAAAAGCCTGGTGCCTAAAAAATTGCTACAAAGCAGCATCTCTCTGCTCTTCTAATTTCAACAAGCCAGCTAACCTTACTTCAATCCTATCATCACTAGAGTAAAATTCTTGCACAAATTTCAAGACAGGTATTTGCAAGTGAATAGGGAACATAGGCTCTTGGCCATACACTAGCTTAAATGGTGAAGTCTTCAACGCAACCTTGATCCTAGTCCTATCTGTCTATAACGCAAATCTTAACTAGGTATACCAGTCTCTAGGATTGTTCTCTAACAGTTTTTTGATTACTCCTAGGAGATTCTTATTAGTTGATTCTGCAACTCCATTTCCTTGCGGATAATAGTTTGAAGAATACTTTAAAACAATCTTATGATCATAAGCCCATGAAATGAACTCGGCAGAAGAAAAGACAGGGCCATTGTCACATACCAGTGAAAAGGGTACTCCAAACCTGGTTGTGATGCTTTCATTGAGGAACTTGATTACTACCTTCATTGTGCTATTCTTGCAAGGTATAGCTTCTATCTATCTCGTGCAGTAATCTGTGGCAGTCAAAATGAATTTATGTCCTGCACAAGAATCTAGGTTAATTACCCTAATAAAATCAAGTGCCCATTGGGAAAATGGCCTTACCTCATAAATAGGTTGCAATGGCATGGCTGGATGACGCTCTCTTGATGTAGAAGTTTGACATATATGACAAGTCCTTACATGTTGGTGGGCATCCTTAAACACACATCGCCAATAATAACCAAATATGAGGATCTGATGTGCTAAAGAATCCCCAGAACCATGACTTGTGCCATGTTTCCCATTAAATTCAGCAATGTGTGCTTAGCTTCTTATTGATCAAGGCATCGTAGATAAACCCCCTCAAAATTATTTATGTATAACAATCCTCCTTTGAGCATATAATGGGAGCTTTTCATTCTCAGTGCTCTCCTCTGAGTTGTATTCATTCCCTCTAGGCACCGATTATTGAGCATGAAATAAATAATATCAGCATACCAAGAGTCATTAGAAAAGGACTGTGTTGTGTATTGATGACAAGTAATGTTCTTACCAGCATCTACCATTTCTTTAGATAGGCCTTGACCTTGGAAAAGTTTCTTAGGGTGAATCTCCATATCGAACTCTTGCAAAATAGCCATCCATTTCCCCCTTTGTTCTCCCAACTCGCTCTACAAAAGTAGAGACTTCACAATAGCATCAAGAACCAAAGCAATGACTTGACTTTGAAGGATATAATGCCTGAACTTCTTGACAGCTCTAACCAATGCAAAATCTTGTTTCTCAAGAGGTGGGTACCTGACTTCAGCATTCTTAAAAAGAGAGCTCATGAAGGCAATTGGCCTTTCATCCACCTCCTCTCTTCGTTGTGTCAGGACAGCTGCACATGAGTGTTCAAAAGCAAAAGAATAAATATAAAATGGTTTCAAGTAGTCAAAACTGGTGAGGACTAGCACCTCTGAAATGGATTGCTTAACCTAAGAAAAAGCAGCCTTTGCCTCATTACTCCATTCTATTCTAGCATCCTTCTTCATCATTTCGTTCAAAGGTTTAACAATTTCTGCAAAACCTGTGATAAACTTCCTCACAAAGTTGATCTTTCCGAAGAAAGATCTCATCTCCTTCTTACTTCCTGGCATGGTTAACTTCAAAATAGACTCAACTCGGTTTGGATCTATCGATATCCCTCTTTATGAGATTATGTGTCCCAAAAGTTTCCCTTCAGAAACCCTGAACACACACTTTCTAGGATTCAGAGAAACACCATATTGGATACATCTTTCAAGAACTTTAGCCAAGTCTGCAACATGGTTTAGTCTATCTTTAGAGAATATTGTCAGGTCATCCATATAAATGATGATGCACTTACCAATCAAATCCTTGAATGCTACGTCCATTGCACGCTAAAAGGTTGCTCCAGCATTTATCAAACCAAATGGCATCCTCCTGTAAGCAAATGTTCCCCACTTAGTAGTGAAGGTTGTCTTCATTTTGTCTTCATAATTAACGATCACTTGATTGTACCCAAAATAACCATCCAGGAATGACATCATTTGAGACCCATTGACAGTTTGCAAGAGTTCATCCAGAGGAGTGGGTAGTTATCCTTTTCCAAAGCTCTATTTAGATTCTTGAAATCTACACATAGCCCGATCTCCCCATTCCTTTTACGAACTGGAACCAAGTTAGCCACCCATGTTGAATGTCGTACAGGGAAGATTATTCTTGCAGAAAGAAATTTCTGAACCTCCTTAAAGATCAGTGGTTCAATCAGGGTGTTGACAGGACGTTGTTTCTGCCGAAATGGTCTAGCTTCAGGCTTCAAAGGAATAGTATGAGTTATCACAGAAGTATCAAATGTTTTTAGATCTTCATACCCCCAAGCTATTGCAGCAATATCTTTCTTCAGTGCCCTCAATATATCTTCTCTAATTACTTCAGGGCAAGCTTTCCCTATGTAAACATTCCTTTCAGAGCCAAAGTCAGCTAAGTTAATAGTTTCATATTCACCTCCCTTATCTTCGGTTTCTCGAGCCCTTAGATTTGAATCAAAAATTATTTCTAAGGCCACCATTCCCTTGGGAATGCTATTACTTTTTAAATTGAGGACACTTTCTGTATCGCAATCTTCAAGGTTCTAGTCTCCTTGATCCCTGTCAGACTCATCAATGATCTGTCCTTCAAAAAAATCTGAGCTTGCTAGAAAAGTAAGGATATGTCGATCATCATCGAAGACTTGAAAGTTCCTGACATTATCAGGGACAGTCGGGGTGGATATCAATTCTACTAAGAATCTCTTGAGCTTGGAGCCTTGCATGGGCTCTAGGGTACTTGCAGCAACAACTAATGAATCAACTATTTGATTTTCTTCTCTAGGGATTAAACTAATCCCAAAAGCATCAAAGTCTTCAATCAGGTTCCACACCTGATTTCTATAAGCTTCCAGCCATTTATTGTGACATGTGTACTGGTTGTGTACTTGCTTGATAATCACTTTTGAATCTCCTTTAACCATCAAGGTAGTAACTTTCTTCTGATGCGCGAACATCAGTCCTCGAGCTAATGCTTCATATTCTGCTATATTGTTAGTGCATCCAAATTGTAACCTGTAAGAAGCAAAAAATGTTTTCCCTTTTGGGCTGGTTAACTCAATTCTAGCACCACACCCTATTTTAGATTTGGATCCATCAAATGTGAGGGTCCATAGTTGATTATGAGCTGGGGTTGATCTCTTTGAGCTTGTTGTGGGTGCTTGGATAAGATGAACGATAGGTGGGGCCACTTGACCTTTTGCATCAAATATTGGGAATGAGTGTTTAATAGGTTCATCAGGTGCAATATCCAATTCCCGCTCAGATATATCATGTAATCCTAGGATATCTTTTTGACAGTTATTTGTATCTTTGATTAACCCCTTGGGTTTTGGTATACTTGTGAGTGCAGGGGTATCAAACAATCCCTAGGATTGTTCAACATAACTATGTTGGTCTGGTATTATGACTGGGGTAAGTTCAGTTTGAGGAGGGACTTCCTCTGAAGGTATATTATCCTTGGTTAACATTATTGCATTTTTGGCTTCAAATGAGAAGTGATCTGAAATGGTCTCAAGGTGACTTGGGCTAGTTTCTTCAGTTTGTAAAACATGATTTAGAACATTGATGTAGGGTTGACAAGTTAATTCCGAATGATTTTGGTAGTGCACCCTGCACCAATTTGGGATTAGAAGACTCCACAAATCAATATCTTCCCCTAAGACCAGCTGATCCTGTTGTAGCTTCCTGATCAATACCTGCTGGTTTACAATAATCATGGGATCAAGGAACTCTTGCATTGACAAATCATTAGAATCAAGAACTGAAAGAGTCATAATTTCCTCTCTTTTATAAACCCCTATCTCGGTTTCAAAATAAGCTACCTCGTTGGGACAGTCATACTCAGTGATGATATGTTTGAGGCGAGGTTCACTCTCAATCCTAATCTGCGTAGGCATTCCCCTCCATGGTAGCCACATATGTGAAAAGTCGACGGAGAGATATCCCCCTATACTCTTCATTAGATCTCTGCTCAAAAGCATACCGTAAGTCTCAGGAATGTCTGCTACCTGAATATCCATATTGGTTTGAATCCTAGGGTCAGACCCTACTTGTACATGTATATTTCTCAATTCTCCAACCACATTAACCTCTGTTTTATCAAGTTGGATGACCTTCTTGTTTGTTTGGACAGGATTCAATCCCAATTTCTTGCATACATAAAATGGCATAACATTGCCATAAGCCCCTGAATCTAGCAGACAATTGTGCAGTTTTTCCCACAGATTCTCAAACTTAAAAGAAATGGTGGGGTCCCTACCTTGTTTCTGAACAAAGTTGCATTCATGTCCGCAGCGGGTGCCACCTTGGTTTTCCCTTTTGATTTATCAGCTTCTTCCAAAGCTTTCAGCACTATATCTCATTGGGAAGGGCACCATTTTAGGATGTCAAAGTATGATAAAGAGGTTTTTTGTTTCTACATCTCAGAAACAATATCAAATTATGTGTTATAACTTGCATTATATTTGAAAACACCAGATGAATTACCTTTGCTAGGGAAGTCAGGCAGACCCTTTGATGGAGGAGGGTTGTTATCAGCACTCTAATTCGGAGGCACCATATGGTTAGGTGGTGCTGATGTAGTGAACAGACCCTTATTCTGGTTTCTTAGGAAGTGTCCACCCTTTGTCTAAAAGGCTTGGGCATCATACACATCTTCCTCTGGTTCATTCTCATTTTGCATTTGGAATGAAGGCTCTTCTTCAAAGAGGTTATAAGCCATTGTTGTATCCACTAATCCGCCTCCTTTATTTGAATTCCCTTGGAATGTTTGGGCATCTTCCTATGCCATCTTCACAACCTTCTCCATTTCAAGATAGTTCACCTAAGAATGAGTTGCAGTATCATGCAACCTGCACCAGTTAGTCATAAAATTAAGGTCAGCCACATTTGCAGTATGTGGCATGTCCTCATTAGCTTGATAATTGTGAGAAACCCCACCATTATTTGGCCTTGTGTTCCATTGGCTGTTGTTATTAGGCCTCAAGTTATATCCTCTATTCTGATTTTGATAACCTTGGTTAGGGAAGTTTTGGCCTTGATAATTCCTTTGGTTGTGATTGTTGTTCTGATAATTACCTTGATTATTATTATTTTGATTAGTGTAATTACCTTGATTAGCATAATTACCTTGGTTCTGAGAGGGGTTCAATTTAAGCCGAGCCATATCATTTGTGACTTGAGACAGAGTTTTCTTTAAGGTCTCCACCTCGTTTGTGAGTTGAACTGTCTTTTCACTCTCAGCATTCTTAGCAATAGGTGGCTGACCGATAGGATTTGGTATTCCAACTTGATTATGATGACCATGTGGACTGTGATGAGCTTGTGATTGTTGAGAGAAGTCAAGAGCTCCATTGGCAAAGAGTGGAACAGGAGATTGAGTCTGCAACTCAGATAGAGGCCCATAATGAGAAGGAGACATCCCTGGGATAGTATTGAATAAAGGGGTTAGGTTAGGAATCTAACACCCCATAGAAGGAAAACCACCTCCCAAGTTCCCTTATTGTGAGCTAGTTTGCTATTGCAGCTTGATGGCTAGATGATAAACTTTAGACAGAGAATCAATAGCTGTCGGCTGATAAGTCCTTTGTAGGAACAAGCCAAGCAAAGGGTCTATAACTCTAAAATATGCCTGAATGGCACTATTCTCAGCAACTAGATAGAGGTCCTTCAATCTCCTATGCATTCGTTGAAACCTTGTATTAAACAAGGGCAGTGATTCACATGGCTCCTTCCTAATGGTAGCAAATTGATGGAACAAAATGGTTGGATCCACATAAACCCTGAACTAGTTGATGAAAGCATTCTTCAGGTCTGTCCAGCTCAGAATAGAACCCTGTGGAAGATTTAGGTACCAATTGTATGTCATATCCCCTAAGGAATAAGGGAACAACCTACAAACCACATCATGGTGAGCTATCTGGGCTCTGGTACAAGCATCCTTAAAAGCTTGTATGTGCTCCTCAGCAGTCCTTGATTTGCCATGAATGTATTTGGGACAGAATCTCTCAGGATTCTTAGGCATATCATGAAAGCCTCCAGGAATAGTCCCCAATGGAGAGGGATTATTCACAAAAAATGTCATTGGTGGCGGTGGTGGAGGTTGAGCCAGCTGTTGAATGGGCTGAACCAGCTGTAATGGCAATTGAGGTGGATTTGGTGGTGGATTCAAGGGTATCAACTGGGGTATTGGTGAAAAGCTTGGTGGAGTGAGTGGAGCTGATAAGGGTGGTAGAATGGTTGCCCTATGAATCTCGTGTCTCGTTGGGTTCTTGAGTTCTATCAAAGGTGGTGGGTTTTCAGTTGATCGAAGAACTCTATGGGACCTCTCTAGTAAGAAAAAACCCAATGTTATCCAGTTTTCTCTTCTGGCCCTCCTTCTAGTGCCAGTTCCTGTTGAGGTGCCAAATTGACCCACAACATGCAGGTAAGATAAAAGTAAAAATATCTCACCTCTCCTGAAAGAGACAATTAGTAATCAAACTAATCACCTCCCAAGGTCTTTGATGTTGGTTCACAACGTTGTTGTTTCACGAAGTGGTCAATATGGTTGTAATGTTCAAGGGGCCTATTGGTTTTGAGCTTCTGGATTGTTGCAAGATCAAACATCTATATAAACCTACTTTAACTGGTGGTTTTTAAAGAAATAGAAAAAGATAGATCAAGTTTTTCAAACTAAAAAGAATGTTGATTCATTCAACTAATCAGACTTGTTGCCTTCCAAGGAATTCCTAAACTAGAACTGCAGAATAAAATTAACCTATAATTGATACAAAGTCTCATTCATTCACAGTGCAAATTTTAACAGTAGATTGCAAATCATCATTCAAACAAAACATAAGATAAAATTTCATTCCTTGAAAGCTTTTCAAATCAAAATGATTAACACAAAATGAATACCATTCTATAGCATAATATAAAGTAGGTTTAAATCTGGTTGCTCCTACTGTTAATGAAACAGATAAGCAAATTTACAAATCTGGCAATATCACCAGTGTACAGAAACCCATGTCTTTAAACTATCTCCATCTATGCTAAGAAAATCAAGAAGATACATCACCTCCTTTTCCTGGCGAACTGTAAAACAAATCTTACTTCAAAACCCTAACTTGCTTCTTTCTAACCTTTTCTAACTCTTCTTAACCCTTCTTAACAAAAGATAAATAGCAAGAATCATGCAAGATAGATCAACACAACGAATTCACCAAGAACACAATGTCTTCAGTTGTATCGAATCCCCAAAGATAGCAACAATTTGAGTCCTTTGTATTACAACGACTACTCAGAATAAAATAACTTCTAATTCCTAATCCACCTCTTGAGTTTCTCTACCCTCTAACCCTTACAAAAGAGGCGAAACGCCATATTTATAAAATGCGTCAGATGCGTCGGCCGAGTTTAGGGTTTACAATATGTCAGTCACAGAGCAAGTCGGCCCTAGAAGAGTTTGAAACAAAGTCAAATGTGCATTAAATAATTCGGACCAAAACGCGTGAAGAAGAGGCAAAGTGAAACGATGAGGAAGCACGACTTTCGATGCATCTTTGCATTAACTGCTTCCCCCACTTCGCCTATACCTTGCTCCATTCTGGCCTTCGTCATCAAGAACGTCCTCTGCAGGCCATTCGCAAGTGGCATAGGCGAAACCCTAGTTCACCATTCAATAGCATTGATATTATTCTTCAGATTTGTCCCATCATCTTGTCCTAGTCTCTCTTGTTGAATAGATATTCATTAATGACCACACTGCAGGTCGCTGCATCATCCAGCTGGTGCCTAGTTACTGCATCCCATGATAGCCTTAGTTCTTTGCAGTAGGGTGTTCATATTCGGATCTGAAACCTCGAACCAGACTGACGTCATCCTGCCCTCAGGAATCCTACTATTTTCGTCCAGCTTCATTCTTCTTTGCTTCAGAGATGGATGATCCCTCTATGTCTCTCTTGGCCTTTCCAACTGCTGCCTTGCTAGACTCAGCCTGCATCCATCAAATACCAATGTGAGAATCCAAATGTTGACAACATTTTCATCCAAGTGTTAGCTTAAAATCATGATAAAACCATTAAATCAACCCTTAAGCATCAAAACTAAGCAGTTCAGGATTTCAAGTTAACCCGGGAAAATCAATCTGGAAAGAAATTTTGAAAAAATCCAAACCAGGCGGATTCTCCCGATGAGGCACTAATATCAACAATAGATTATCAAAATGAACAAAAGAATGCATGAATTAGTGAAATTTACCAAATTAAAGCATGGAAACATAAGAATTTATCATTAGAATCATCCATTTCACCAAATTTCTTAAATTCCATAAAGTATAGCAGAGAATCCGGAAAAATCCAGCCGAACTGGATTTCCGCGAAAAGGGAAATTTTTTGAAGTTCCAGCACATTTCTAGGAAACTGAAGGAATCCGAAAAAATTCAGCCAGAAGGGAAAGTCCCGAAGTTAGGCAAAAAAAACCCGGAGATCAGCGTGACCTTTGGTCCTATCAGAATGAAACTTATATCTCACGGCGACAATAGATGTCTCACTAATGGAGCTGTTCTGGATGCATATCGCCGTGACTCCTGTCGACGGAATGTTCAGAAGTGATCGATGAGATGAGTGATTTCGGAGTGATTCCTACTAACAATGTTTGTCTTATCAACGAGCTCTGTGATCGAACACTTTGGCATTGGGGAGACACGATTTAGTGTCTCACCGACATGTGATACCATTGAGCGTTTTGACCGAATGAACTAGGGAAAAATACCAGATAAGCATTGAGAATCCTCGAACCCTAAAAGAAACCCATGAATACATCAAATTCAACCAAAAACACAATGAGCTGCTAACTCGGATGCCCTAGCAACCAAATCAACTTGAAACACCAAAAATCCACGCATCGACAAGCAAATCAAGAAATTCAAGCTTCAACTCATGCAATCTCAGATGTAAGAACAAATGCACAGCCAAGATGAGAGCAAGTGATAAATAAAAATGGCATAAAGCTCCAAAAATCGACCAAACCTGGAAACCCAACGGTGAAACGGAATCCAGAAAAAATCTGGACCAGGCGGAATTCCGCATAGTCCAAAAATCTCTGAACTGCGGTGTAAAACAGGTCGAGCCAGACTTCAAGCACAATTCGGGAAAATCCGGACGGGGTGGACAATCCTCAACTGGCTCAAAAACTTGAACAGTAGCGCTGTAATCAGAATTTGAAAGAAATCCGGGAAAATCCGAACGAACCGAAAAATCCTGAACCAGGGTAAAAACCCGAACTTCATCCAAAACATAAGATTTTCAATATTTAACTTGGGAAAAACACTTGGGCAAGAAAGATAAACATATTAAGCACATGCCAAGGCAAAGCAAAACCTCAAAATTGAAGGGGGTGAAACACAAAGAGCGAAAGCATAACAGTACCTACTAACCATCGACCCAGACTAAGGTTTTTCCTCAATGCTAAATATCTCAACCGCACAAGGAGGAAGAAGTGAAGGTTACCTGCATGGCTTAACCTAACCTCCTAGTCATCTAATCATCTTTTTTTATTCAATTTTCCTCAATCCATACAATTTCTAAGTAGTAGAAAATAAAATATATCACCTACACACCCTTTTCTCTAAGCATGCTACTAGAGAAACTCATCTAAGTCTTGTGAGTAGCCCCTAGCATCCATCACCTACATGCCTAGGTGACAACCAACTAACTCTAGGATATGGAAAAATCATCCTACATGAAAAGCATGCTCTCCAACTCTTGTCAAGATAGAGCATCAATAAGGTTATTTATAAGTGGGTCATAGGATTTATAGTTTCAATTATCACCTCGAAAGGAGAGGAAGGGGTATACAACTCTTTACATATGCTCTCATGGATTCCTTTACTCCAACCAATTTTTTATTGACATAGAAAGTTGTCTCCTATATCCAACTTGGTTCTAGAATGGAAAAAGATATCTTAAGGTGAGATATGCCAAAATTGTAATCCTATGGTTTGCTTGGTTCTAGGTTGTTCCTCTAGTATTAAATAAATATTTACATAATTAAGGGATACCTCAACCTAACCCAACTCTCATAAAAAAGTACTCATGCATGTAATTCTATTAACCCTTGCATAATAATTCATTTTTGTATGTCATTACATGCACTTGGTCACTTTATTGAAATAAAAAATCACTAAATCTATAATTACGGTCATGGCTATGGAATAGAGTTTCTTTACAAATATATTCAATTTCATTTCCAACAAATGTTGAGATACCTCATCCTAGGATCCCTAAGGGTGTTTTCAAGGGTCTTAGTCACTTGACCAACAAGGAGACTAGTGGACCAACTAAACCAAATTACTACTTCCCATTCCTTTCTTTTCATATTAAGGCCTTCTAATTACTTGCTTAAGATGGGTCAATTCTTGGAGACTAGCTATTGTATATGTGACATTGAATCCATTATAAGTTAAACAAGAATAATGTAACAGCGATATGCATTTCAAAAATAAAATGACTAATTTACAAGTCAAGTCTATACTTCAGCCCAATGGGTCATCCAAAACCATATAAATCATTATAAATATAATAAAAGGATATAACCCAACAAAATGGGTGGAAAACCAATTGTAAGACATCCACTTTGTTTAACAACAAACTAACCTATTTTCATTTGTACCCACATTTTATGAATAGGTTTCAAGCTCTATAAATTTCCACTCAAAGCTTATCCTACCATTCCTCGTGAGTTCCTTCTTATCAATCCAAAATATCTAATGCTTGGGGTATGAGATAATACAAGATTTATTCAATTGCATATCATAATTAAATGTATCATAAGAGTTAACAAAAAGGTGCTTTAAGTGCCATATGAAATAATACAATCTAAAAATAGGTATAAAACAAATGTAGATTGTTGTAATGTCCCCATCGTTAAAGTCAATGTAACAATAAATTATTAATTTAAGTTGTCAAATCAATTGAATTAAAAAGGACAACTTAAATTAATATTACAAAAGTAACTAAGTTCGAAAGGCTAAATAAATTGATCAAGTTACTTTTAAAAGTGAATTCTGAGAAGAATTTAAATATTAAGTAAAAAAAAAGAAAAGAATGAGAATTCAAGAGGTCACAAGGAGTTACAAAGAGAAAAGAATAAAAAAATTTAGGAGTGCTCATTGCAACAGCTAGATTTTTGGATTTGGAACTGGTTTTGTGGTGGACGTGGTTCACACCCTTTTCAAGGTGGGGTGGCCTCTGAAAGAATATCATCTTCGATGTTGGAAGATACACCCATGATGGTGGTTGACAGTCCTATTTTAGGGGTTGTGTTGGGATTAATTGTGTAAATTTTGTGAAGCTTTATTTGAAGACTTTTTCCAATTATTAGTATTGAGTAAATTATTTTACAGTTCAGTGCTGGATTTTTTGCTGATGAATTGTACTGGAGTTTGAGTATTAATGAAGAATGGATTATTTATGTAAATTCCATCAAATTTTGTGGAAGGCTATTAGAAATTTTTTTGTAAATGTATTCAATTCTACAATATACTTTCTTGGGTTTACAAAAGATAAGAGAGTTTGTGTTTTAAATCACATGGGAATGGTAGTTCTTGAATTTTTAGGTGAATGCTTAAGCACCATTTTGAATAAACGAAGGCAAGTGGTAAGTCAAGATTTGCAATATCGAGTAGATTGGAGGGACGGATTGGAGGGACGGATTGGAAGCTTCAATTAAATTATAAGGAATTGTATTGGTAGAGTGAAATGACACAAAGAATGTCAAGAGTCGTGTCTGAAAATCCTTTCGCAATTGCCAATATTTTTTAGGAAAGAAACCATAAGTAACATAAACGACAGGAATGAGACCAATCGAGAACTTCATTGATAAATCAAAAACTGCAAATCATTTTGAAGTATCGTAGCTTCTTATAATAGTTTTTTGTTATTCTCCTGGACCGATAATATAAAATTCCTAATCGCATGCTTCGGCTATTGGAAAAGCCGCAGTTTTTTTTTTTTTTGCAGGAAAAAGCCGCACTCTTAAGGGGAGTTCATATTAATACAAATATGTATTTCGATAATCTACAGTATTCTAGTTGACTTACATACTGAAGAAGTCGATACACAAATATCATCAATTTATATTGGTACTGTTGTGGATTTAATCATAAATTTCTGGTAGCAAGATGTTTAAATATTTGTCCAAGCTAAGCTATCTGAAAACTATTTGATCAATTGTCCATTGTTGGGATCTTGAAATAGTACTCAAGAATACTTATAGAGAAACAATCATCTATTACAAGGGAAAGGTTTGACAAAATGTCCATGCTTAGGAGGATATAATCAAGAATTGTGTCGCAAAATAGTTTATCGTCTATGAAGTGTCAAGTGGTTGTGTAAATTCCATTATATGCAATTTGTATGTAAAAAAAAATCATCAACACAGTGAACAAAAACGGCTTGCAAACTCAGAACATTGTAACAATATTTGGCAAACTGTTTGATGAAATGCCTAAACAACAAAGCTGGTAAAAAATGAAAAAAAAAATGATGTGCCATTTAGGGTAGCACATTACAATTGTCCCTATGCAAAATAAATTATATATTATGTCACAAAAATCCTTAACGATCTACAATGGTGTGACACATAAATTGGGTTCAAATTCTTTGAAGCAAAATATCCACCATTAAAAAAAAGACTAAAATTTAATCCAACGTCTTTTAAAATACAATAAACCTAATATCATTAAGAATAATCCAAGAGTCATCTAAACTTCAAATGTGCTTCCCCTTTACAGAGATGTCAGCAAGGAAAATAATTTATAAGTTCCAACCTACAAAAGTACAACAATACTCTCTATAGCTGAAGAATTAGATATTTTGTGCACCTCTATAAAAAAAGGTGATTGTAGAATGAAGAATTAATACACATGTGCACCTTGTCATTTACAAATGGAAAATCTTGTATTAAGGAATAATCAATTCACACATGTCCATTACCATTTAGAAAATGAAACAGAAGATTATGGTGGCAAACTGTAGAAAGCTAGCAAAATCCATCTGAATCATAATATCAAAATTTTTGGGAAGGTATCATAGGGTTTGCACTTGTAATCTTCATTCTCAAACAACTTATTTATTGAGTGAAGGCAACCATCAAAGGGGCCAGCTGATTTAGGCAAGGCGTCTAGGTTTTCACAAGCAATAAATAGCCCTAGAATAAAGTGTCCAACCTGCATGCTTTTGGAAACAGGTCATAGCTCCTTTCTCCTCAATCACACTTTTTTTTCTCTTTCCTATCCCAAAACCCACAAAGTTATGTTTTCTCTAAGACCCTTATAGCTAGAAAAAAAAACTTGTTTTCCTGGACAGGACGTCTTATTCCAGGGCATACAGTAAGGTTTTAAGGGAGAGCATGTATCCATTGGTGTCATGCTAGGGGGAGTCAATCAAGTCATTAATTCTAGTTGTAAGCCTTTACTTTTGTTTTGATTTTTTTTCCCCTTTTTGGGTCGATGGAACCCAAAATTAATTAATTGAATACTAGTCCTTTCTATTCAATGAAAGGTGATATTTATTGTTTTATACACATTATTTTTTAATATTTCATTTTATTTTGATTTAATTATTATTATAAATATATTATAATAAATAAATATAATCGTAAGTGTTATATGAGGTTGATTGGGGAGTCAATTCATGATTATCATCGACATTTCAATAAGATATATTTGAAAGAAAATTATGATTTAAATAATGGGACATGTTCTTAAGTATCGATTGTCAGTATTTTGACAAAATTGATGAACTCGTCTATCAAAAAATAAATTATATTAAATACCATATTTCATATCAGATAGCATGTTTGGAAACCTAATTTTTAGGCAAGGTGTTAATGTCGAAGTCTTCAACAAAACCATAGAATCCACTTCACCTAGCATCCTAGTACCTACAATCAACAACACTCCTCACACAATTCCACCAATCAGAATTGAGTTAGTCAAAAACATAATCAAAAGATTATATTTAACATGTAATGAAAACTAATATGCATACTCAATAATAGAAGTCATTAATATTTCATACTCACACATACAAAACCAGTAACACATTAAGATTATGGGTTCCCACTCCTAGTCCAAATTATAATAAGGCTAGAGGGTCTTAGAAAAGGGGTTCCTAAGGGGATTTGACATCCTATTTCTTAATACCACATTGTTTCAACTACAATCTTAGTGATTTAAGCTTAATGAAGAAGTTTGGGATGCTATCAAAAGGTTCAAACCAATGAGTTCACTATCCAATAGAAAACCTTGCAAATTATCTTGCTTTCCAAAAAAACTCTCCAATGTAGTCCATATTTAATTTGGTGTTGTTCAAGATTCAATATGAAAAAGAAGATCAACAAAAATAGACATGCATAATGTTCCATAGGCTTCATCACACATGTTTTTGATGAAGAAACTCCCACTCTAAAAAGAGAGATAAGGGAAGAAGTCTCATGTTATATGTCTCTCAAAACTACATATCATGTTCAAAATTCAATGTGACAAAGAAGATCAACAGAAATAGACATACATAATGTTCGATAGGCTTCACCACACATGTTATAATACTCTCTTTTTCTATAATATTTTTTGGTTCAAGTTTTGTACTTATTGTAACTCGGTATAACCCCAATTGTTTTAGTTGTATCTCCATTTATTTTTTCCACCCATAATAATTGTATGGAGTGAGTGGAGAAATTTGAGTTTGATCCATGATGTATACACAAGAATACAAAAAATTAAAAAATTAAAAAAAGTCATTGACCCCTTACAATACAAGCAATCAACCCCCTCGAACAAGAAAAAAGGTCATTTTTGCATCTTTTCAAAAGACTAACCAAAGTACAAAATATAATTTCATATTGAAAGAATGAGTACTTGGTGAAAAATTTTATAAAAAAATAAGTTGATGGTTGTGTATGTTAGAGTAATTAGCATTGATGACAAAAAGGATAGACAAGATTGTTGGATTATTCTCATTAATGTCAAAGGTGTGAAGAACATTTTGTCAATGAAGAAAATCATTGTTCACAAAGAGAGTCAATGATTGAATGAAGTTCAAAGGCCACTAATCGCCATCCAATAGACAAGGCTATGATGCCTCACAAGTGTTCATTAATGTGGATCGAAAAGCCATGTTTATGCTTGGTCAAGAGTGTTGGTGGACATCCCTCTAATAGATGTTTTGAAGATTAAATAAAATCATATGTAATAAGTTGATTTTCCCATGCTACCCAATGACCCTTGATGTCAAAGAAAGATATCAATCAATATTGAAATACATGTAGTGATCATTATATAAGTGCAGCAATTATAAAGACATCTATTTTATTTAAGACTGCAGTTAGAAGCTTTGAATTGAAATTGTTGAGAATATGGAATCAAGTATGTATGGTGTGAAATATTTTTATTGAATCGACTAAAGAAGATTAAACTAAAATTAAAGTTTAAAGTTCATCAAAAGGCAAGCGACTATATTACTCAAGGCAACGAAGGCAACAATTCATTATGAACTAAGAGGCAGTGATTCATATGTTGTCAAGGCAACGATCAAAGTATTATTATTAGGGCAGTGATTACTTTATGAAAGGGTGCATACAAACTACTAGTCGCCTTCCTTTGTGAGTATAGATGTCTTCTCATGAATTTATCCCTTCTCATGTGTGTAAAAAATAAAATATATATCAGATATACACCAACAAGTTAATGTGAATAAGTATACATCATACAAATATATAAGGAATTTACTTGCAAATTTTATGAAGAAATTGTGAGGAATATTAGAGAAAAATTCAAGGGGAACATATGCAGATTGTATATAAGGAGATTGTGAGAAATTTTATGGAAGATTTATAATAAGTTTTTATGAGGAGATTGTAATCAGTTTTATGGCACATTTATGATCGGCATTATAGCATATTGGAGAAGAAAAATATCTATATTGAGGTTGGTGCCTACAAATTGGAGAAATTGGAGTTTCTTACAGGTTGATGACTACAAAATTTGTAGAAAGAAGATTAATAAAAGCAATATTTTTTCAGTGGTTTTCTCCTGCAAGGGTTTCCACGTAAATTATGTTGTCATTGTGTTGCTATTATTTGATTTTGCATATGTGCTAATTTGATTAAATCTTGAAGTGATTAAATAAGTTTTAAAAGGTAAAAGAATATTGTTATACTGATTCAACCCCCCCTCTCAATATAATTGTGTTATCATCAGTGTAAAGCTTAGAACCAGCTTTCAAAGCCTATTTATTTGCAAAAATTCAACACTATATGCCCAAGTTAATATACATGAAAGAAAATATATCATTTCGCAGTACAAAATAGAGCCCCTTCACTATGTAGGTGCTAAGGTCGATGAAATGGGCTAAGCCACTAGATCAATCAAAAGCAATAGTTTTTTGCATAGCTCTGCTTTATAACAAGAGAAGGGGGGGAAATATTCTGTGCACTATCCAGGAGGGATAAGCCCCCCAACCTATGTGTGACTAGGTGCTTCCTGACACAAATGACTAGGGATGGGAAAAAATAATCTATCATAAAAAAAAAAGATATAAAAAAGTTCAACACCATCCAAATTGTGCTAAGCCTACATAGGATAATGTAGAATGATATTGATCTATATTGTAGACATTAGAATGATACAAATGATAAAGAATATTCTCTTGGATTCTATTTTTTTGTAGAACAATGCCAACCAAGCATATGGTGATGTACAACCATACCAAATTGTACAGATCCGTATAGTTGTAATAGTTTTTGGTGATTTTCCCAAGATCCAATGAAAAGCTCTAAATTTTCCTCTTCAAACTTTATCACTCCTTATATGGATTTATAGGTTTTTGAGGCCTTTTGAGCTCAACCATAAAGTCCTTTTTGCACTAGGATACACTATATCAAAGCTCATACCCAAAAATATCTAGAAAAGGAAAGGGAATTATGGATTTGGAGCTTCAATACCATGTAAGATTTGTTGATTAGACCCACTACAATGTAGCGATCACCTATAACCCAAACAACCTTTCATATAAGAGAAGCAATAGAATTTCTATGAAGCCAAAGAATCAATTAGATGTAAAATGAAAAATGATATAATATACAATAAAGAAATCATTATTATAAAGTCAAGAATGAAACCTTGGGATAGACTAAGATCATGATAAGTGGCTTAATCCTATGACATGAGGCAAAAGGTAATTGACCTAAGTAAGTTAAGCATGCAAGTGTGAATAGAACCTAATAAAAAAATAGTTAGGTAATATACCATGGTCACACTAACATAAAGGACACATCAAGCCCAACCCATTGCCTAATGGTATCCCAATTGTGCTTACACAGGCAGAGGGCACAAGGAGTTTGTGCATCAATTAAAAATATCTCAATAAGATCATAATGAAGAACCACTACCCTCTTCCAAGGATTAGGGACTTAGTGGATCAACTTCATGGTGCAAATTTCTTCACCAAAATCTATCTTAATTCTATGTATCATTAGATTCATATTGAATATGCAAACATCTAGAAAAAAATCTTTAATTTAGAAAAGGTTTTCTTTGAATTGTTAGTCATGCCCTTCAGCTTGACCAATGCTTTAGCTACATTCCTGTGGATGAGGAATGACATTCTCAAGCATTTACTACTTCATTTCTTGTACTCTACCTTGACAACATCATAATCTTCAACAAAATATGGGATGAATACACACACCATATAGAACAAGTACTTGACACTTTGTGGAAAATAAAGTTGTATGCAAAGATGGAGAAATATTTAGTTTCCATTTGGGATAAATAGTATCTATGATATTGTTACCTAATTTTTCTTTCAGCTCAATCAGGTAGAGTTGGAACAACATTTGCAACTAAAGATAAAAGGTTCACATTAATTTTTGCTAAATTTTCATTTATATGCACAAAATTATTATCAAATGAATTGCAGTTTTATTATGCGAGTGTTTACACGAAAAAATATTGCACAAGCTTTGCATAAAATGATGTCTTTTATTCATAATTACAAATGTATAGTGTCTCACACAGGTCGTGGGAATGAATGATTCAATGCAATATAAAGTAAACTATACATTTGAAGAAAATAAAAGCATATGAAAGGAATAGGGATCTATCATTGCCTGAATGACGAACCCCAAAGTTGAACTGTTGTATCTTCAGCTCCTTTCGCTCAGATGCTCCAAAAGTTGCTTTGTTGCTTTGGAAATGCCTGCAAGGGATTGAAAATTTGGTGTTAGAGCTCGATATACATATTCTCTTCATATACAACATCAACAAGCATATAATTTCTCCCATAAGGCATTGAAATCAGTTTTCCAGTTATCACAAGTATCAAGGAAAAGCAGAAGATCATCGTCAATCACCATCAAGCTTTGAGTTTCATTGTTTTTATCTAGCATGTTTGTTCACTGTGTAGGTATAGGTTTGTTTGCCATTGCAAGATTAATTTGTTCAACATCATAGCATGTGGAGGAAAATGGGCTCCCACAAGGGTTGAGCCCAACATGCTACCATTTTGTTTGTAAGGGATATGAGGTGTAATTTTCATCAATGGAAGTGACTTCGGGTCACAACAGTCACTTACATGCCAAGGAAAGTTATGAAAATTCTTCAATAAAGTTACAAATGCACACAGTCATCACTAGAAGATAGAGTTATCAAGTTCACAGAGAACAATCAACACATTTATAAAATAATGGTGAAAAGATAACCTATAGGTGACCTTTATAAGCATTATTGTTAAGATATGTCTCTAGATGAAGCAACTTTGAAGGGAGACTACATTATTTTCTAATTAATCAGGGCTTGAATACTGTGCAAAATAAATGTAGCTGCAATTTAAGATAGTATAATGATGAGGAAATTAGAGGACAGAGCTATAGAATGCATGGTAGAGCACCACAAATGTTTGTCAGAGAACATATGAAGGTTATGGGTTGAATATTATAACGTGATGAAAAGCAATCTTTCAAGAAGATAACAGTGATAGAGCATGAATACAGTCTTGTTGTATTCAGATGGATTGAAAATGGTAAAGATATAAAGAAAACCTCGTTAAATGCTTTGTCATTGATATGAATGAGGATCCAACTTTTTCCATGGCACAGGATAATGATATGTATAATGCATTTTGGGTTTGATCTTCACATGTCAGCAAATGGTGAGATTTATCTTTTGGTGTTAAGGGAAACCTTGTTTTATGAGGAAACATCTACAAGTATAAGTTTAGAGTCAATTGCGTACTCTATTTCCAAACAACTCTGGTTCACAGGGAGACAATGAAGAGCAAGCAACAGATCAAAGGTAGATTGAAGACTTCATAAGATATGACAATGCTCCATAACAAGACAACTAAAAGTACATGTGACATGGTGATTGCACTCTTATAATCTGGTGAAGTTATATACAAGCTATTGTCATTTAGTCAATTTGACTGGTGTTCTATGAGCATTCCATGTTGTGTTTTGTACTAATTGTAGTTGAAGGTCAACAAAGGGTTTTATATGAACAAAGGGAAACATTTTTGTTTTCAAGTGATAGTTTGGATAAGAGAGCAACATATTTAGTATGGCATACAAGCAATGGTAGTCAACAAGTATTGAAAGACTCAAATCTCTTCAACAAGATTAAGAGAATCTTAAAGGGAAAATGGTGGAAAGAATGGAGAGGCATCCATGAAATGAACAATGAAGCCAAGGCCATAACCCACAGGGTTTCTTTTTCATTTCAAATAAGGGTTTTTTTTTTTGCCATTTCAAGTGATATAGCTCGGCCTACAAACAAGTGAAACCTTCAAATTTTCCAAAAGTATCAAGGTAAAAAATCACAGAGATTAAAAACCTGTCATCGTTTTTGCATTGGATTCAAAAGAGAACAAACCCAAATTGTTCATGGGTCGAGAACAGAAGGAGAAAAATTTGCAGAAGTTGTGAATGAAGTAAAGGAAAATACACATAAAAGAAAAGTAGTTCATCTTTTTTTGTACAATAAAAGCTAGAATTTAAAATTTCACTTCAGGCTGAGCAAAATGAAGAGGAAAACATAGAGAAATTAAAACATTCTCATCATGTTCATTTTTTCTGCATAAACAGAGCTTGAGGCAACATATTTTGTTCACGAATAATGAAAGAATAGCATTTGTTTGCACAGATAGAGGCCTACCCAACTCGGCCTTGATATGTTTTGCAAAGTATCTATAGGAAAGAAACTCCATCAAGCTCCAGATGTCAGAAACCATGGTGGCACCCTCATGACAGCAGAGTGGAATGAAGTTTCCAAAAACGTTGTGTGAAATGAGTGAAGGAAATGTGCTTTGGCCACAGTTTTGTGTTAGGATTTCCAAAACCCTAAGTTGGTCGACAAGTAAAAGGCATTTTTTCCTTTGTTTTAAGTTTTCTTCTTCATAAACTAATGCCCTATGCTATGTATTAATGCATTGTATTCCTTTTTGCATAGTTTGAAAACCAAGTCAAAGATCCCCTTTATCTTTGCAATTTTAAGATTGATTTGAAAGTGTAAAAAACAGTATTGAAGTGATAATGCATAAATCAATTTACTGCATGTTATGTAAGTGCAAGATAAGGAGTGTTTTCTTTCAAGATATGGTCAAATGGGATAGTTGAGGGTTGATGATGTGTAAGGCCAAGTATCTAGGAAGAGGTTTGGGAAGTTATCCAACAAGTGGAGAGAATGTAGGGGTTGTTTTGACTTGGTTTTAGAGGGAATTGAGAGCATCTAGGAGCAATTTTAAGTGTCTTTATGGTAGGAGAGGTCAAGCCTTGACATTTTCTTCATTTTAAAGCCTTTTTGGAGTCTTTTGAGGGGCTAAAAAATAGGCTTTATTGTTGTGCACGACCAAGGGAGGTTCAAGTCCCTATCTTTGTGCAAGTGTTTGAAAAGCATAAAGTAACTTCAAACTTCATTTTTGAAGTTCTTTTCATTCTCATGCTACATTGTAACTCATTTTGGAGTTCTTTTAGCATGAGACGACATTGTAACTCTTTTACAGACAGGTATAGCAGTATTACACCTTTGGAGATCAATAAAGTTAAGCAATTTTTCCTTCTCAGAATCTGTGTTATTGTGTATGGTTAAATGATTGATGCAATTTTCTTTTGATACATGTGATCCTTGTTGTTGTGTCTCATTGTTACCACCTTTATGCAAAAGAAATATGTATGTTTGTAGGTTGTAAGTTGTGTTGGAATGCAAGTAGTTCAAGTTCTGAGGAGTGTATGTCTTCCTTCTAGGATTGTGAATGTTATAATCTTCTTATGAAACACTGATGCAAAATCATATAAGTCTTGAGTTGTGCATGTAGAAGCTTTGTATTGATTTAAACTGTGTAAAAGCAACTGGGCAAGTTTTAGGTAATCAAATTTGGTGCATCATCCATAGTCATAGATTTTATTTTATGCAATCTTTCTTACCCTTTTCCCAACAAGAAGTAGTTTAGGTGAGTACCATAAGAGCCAGCTTACTCTGGAGTTTAGCTTCCAAAATTTGATCCCACAATCAGGGAAGCTTTCCAATGTTTCATTAGTAGGCTGAGTTTACTTAGCAAGGGTGCACTATTAGGAGACAACATATACATGGAAAATACACAAGTAGTGCATGTGGACTTAACCAAGATTCAAATCATCCAAGAATGGCCATAACCAATGAATCCCACAAAGCTCAATTTCTTGGGACTGGTAATTTTTTACAAGAGATTTGTACTTGGATTTTCTCATGTGACTTGGTCACTAAACCGAGTTACCAAAGGTGGTGTAGCAAAGTTCATCTAGTCAGTTGGACAACAAAAAACATTGAAAGAATTGAAATGCACTCCATTCCACACTAGTACTTGCATTAACATACTCTAATGACCATTTGAGATTGAGATAACTACATTAGAATATGCACTTGCTCACTCAACATGATAACCTCATTGCTTACCATAGTGAAACATTCATCACATTGGTACAAAACTACCCAATATATGATTGTGAGCTTTATGCTATCATGCAAGCATGTAGGAATTGGAAGGATTATATCTTGGGTAAGGATATTGTGATCCACACATATCACAAGATGCTTCAATTTTTGGTGGCTTAGAACATGTTGCAGCAAGAGCAACACAAAAATGGTCACCTTATCTTCAATAGTTGCATCCAAACATCAAGCATAAGAAGGGAAGTGTTAATCTAGTCATAGATTTTCTAATACATCCACAAATTAAATCTCTTCTTTCTATCCTTGATGAATTTGGACATCAATTCAATGCATGGTCTAAAATTTTATTGATCAAACATGGATTTTGGAAATATCTATCAAAAGACATTTTCTAATAATTGAATCCTAGATTTCTACTTGCAAAATGGACTCCTATGCCACCTTGGGTACTTATGTGTGTTGCATGAGGTAGAGTGAAAATAATATGGAAGGCTCATTTCAATAAGGTTACAAGACACTTTGGAGTTGAAAAGACTTGCAATGTTGCAAAAGTACTTTTGACCACACCTCAAGTTAGATGTCATCAAATACATCAAGTTTGTATTGTATGTGAAAATGCCAAACTAATCAACAAGAAGTAAAGTTTGCACACACCTCTATCAGTTCCAACAAGACTATAAGAATCCCCGTTTCCATGGACTTCCTCTCTATTAGATTCTTTGAGAAGCAAAATTCGAGCTAGAATCTGATGTCCGTCATAGATCACATGCAACTCCAATCAAAAGATGGTCAAAGAGAAAAATAGTAGAGTGGAGATAGAATCTGAAAAGAAAGAAAAATAGAGACAATGCAAGAGAATTTGAGAATACTCTCGATACTCTCATGGAGCTATCATTGAACTAGTGAAGGTGAGAGTAGAGTGATGTATATATAAAAAAATAAGGCATATACATCCAAGAGGTGCATTAACTCCCACTACCCATAAAAGGTGGGAGGTTTTACCTAGTTGGTAAATTACAAAACATGTGGCATAACCTCCTTAGGTGAAGACAAAAGAGAGGTTATGAGAGATGGAACGTAAATAAAAAAGAGGGTGAGAAACTCAACTACCCCATAACCTACTCAGGTAAGGACAAAACAGTGGTTATGTGAGGTGGAACAACAAGCCAAAAGAGGGTGTGTAACTCAACTACCCATGTGTGGGAGAGAGTGACACATGTAGCTAATGTATTTTTCCATGTGTCCTCATATTGACCACACCTAATAAACCTAAGCAAGCTTTAAAAATGTGTAGGAAAAAATAAATACTCATGAGGAAAATAAAAAACCTACACTAACAACCTCCTTAAGCGTAGCTTAGGTGGGTAAAAATATAGGTCCCAAAAAATGAAGCCTAATGAGGTACCCATGTACATAGAGATCCCTCCCAAAAAGAATAAGCCTCCCATAAGAGGAATAGCCCCCCTAAAGTAGAGAGAGAAAGAAAATTAAGGACTAAAAAAACCCTCTTGAAGTAGACACCTGGTGCACCCCCAACAAAGCTCATAAATGAAGGAACTTGCTTTTTGTGAAGGTTTTGGTGAAGATGTCTATAGTTTGCTCTAATGTAGAACAATACTTGAGATCAATGATGCCTTCTTGAATAACCTCTTAAATATAGTGCATATGTATCTCAATGTGTTTCATCCTTTGATGATGAACTAGATTCCTTAAGATTTGTATGGCACTTTGATTTCCACAAAAGATTATTGTAGGATTTTGGAATAGAATGTTGAACTCAATGAGAATATTCTTAAGCCAAATAGCCTCAATGGTGGCATTAACTTCCCCTTGATACTCGGCCTTTGTCGATGAAAGAGCAATTGTAGACTACTTCTTTCTCGACCAACAAATTAGACTAGATCCAAGTGAGAAGAAATACCCTAAAGTATACTTGTGATCTTGAGAATCACCTGCCCACTCTAAATCTGTGTCCCACCAATTCAATATTCATGCCCGTTGCATACTAAATCCCATAATAGTGAGTACCCTGAATATAGTGGAGGATCCACTTAATTTCTTTCCAATGCAACTCATGTGGCTCTTGCATGAATCGAGAGATGATGCATGAAGTTTCAAGTATCATATGAGTCAAGTAAATGAGACTCCCAAGAAGTTGTTGGTATAAAGTGCCATCAACCAAGGGTGAAGAACACTTAGCCTTAAGTTTGATCCCTAATAGAAATGGAGTCGATGCAAGCTTACAATCAACCATGTGAAATTTGGAGAGCATATCAAGTGCATACTTGGGTTGGCCAAGGAAGATACCACAAGATAATTGAGTGATCTCAATCCCCAATAAGTAATGCAAAAGACCCAAGTCTGACATCAAAAATCTATCATGCAAAGCATTTTTCACTACTTTGATGGTGGATGATTGGCTCCATTTGATCAATAAGTCATCAACATAGAGATCCAAGAATGTGAGAGTGTCATCTTGTTGTAGAATGTATACGTTCAGATCAGAATGGCATCGAGAGAACCCAACTATCAAAAGGAAGGAGTCCATCTTGGCATACCAAGCTCGAGGAGCCTATTTGAGGCCATAGAGAGACTTCTGAAGATGACAAACAAGTGAAGGATCCTAAATGATCCCCTATGTCTACTCCATGTAGATTTCTTCCTAAAGGTCACCATAAAGAAAGGATTTCTTCACATCCATTTGTTGTACTTCCCAACGATGGGTTGCAGCTATAGTAAGGACAATTTAGATGGAATTAGTTTTGGAAACTAGTGCAAAAGTCTTAGAGTACTCAATCCTTGGAACTTAGGAGAATCCTTTCTCAACCAAGAGAGCCTTATGCTCATCAAATGACCCATTTGAGCTACAAATTTTGTTCGATAGATACACTTGCATCGAACAAGTTTTCTTCGCTTAGGAAGAGGGACTAGATCCCATGTATGATTCCTTTCTAAGGAACTGAACTCTTATTGCATAGCAACATCCCACTCAAGGATACCCAAAGCTTCCTAAAATTTCTATGGATTAGAAGTTGAAGCAATGAAGAGATGTGGAGCTTTCTAAAGTTGTGGCGTTGTTCTTCTTGTGTCTAATGGATCACCAACCTGATCACCTATTGAATACAATGTCTATTGAGCCCAAAGAGGTGTTGAGGCTAGAGAATCTAGAGGAGAATCATTAACCTATGAACAATTAATAGGAGAGGAATGTGAATCGTCATCATCATTGTCACCATCTGAAGTGGAGGAAGAAGACTCATAAATATTAAGAGGATTTAGACCCTCTAAAGAACTGTCACTATGATGCAATGTCTCCAATGTGATGGTGGATGGAGAAGTGGCAGAGTAAGAACTAGAAGGGCTCTCCTCAAAACAAACACTCCTCTCAAGAAGAACTCATGAGTGGTGAGATGGAGAAGCTTATAACCTTTGACATCATCTGGATACCCAACAAATATGCAAGGCTTGCTCTACGGATCCATATTCTTGTATTTCTCTACTGGAATGTGGGCCCATGCAAAAGAATCAAACACTTGAAAGTGCTTAATTGTAGGTTTCCAACCAACCCAAGCTTTAAAAGGAGTTACCCCCTTCACAATTTTGTGAGGAACTTAGTTTTGGATGTAAGACGCACAGTTAATGGCCTCTGCCCAATACTAAGGCATCAAATATTTGGAGTGAAACATATAATTTTCCATCTCTTTCAAGGACTTGTTCTTGCATTCTACGACACCATTCTTCTAAGGATTGTATGGAACTGTGTGATGCATGTTGATTCCTTTTGAAACACAAAATTGTTCAAACTAATTGTTAACATATTCACCTCCATTATCTATATGTAAAATCTTGATGAACTTCCCAAAAAAATTCTTTGCAATAGCTTTGAAATCCTAAAATTTCTCAACGACCTCAGACTTTTGTTTGACGAATTAAACCGAAGTGTATCTAGAAAAATCATTAATCTATGTCAAGACATATCTAACCCTACTGAAATATGGATGTGGAAATGGTCCTACTAAGTCACTGTGTACCAACTCCAATAGATGTGTAGCTCTCCATGCTTTTCCTTTATCATAATTCTCCTTAGGATTCTTACCAAGAATGCATCCCTAGCAAACTCCATTAGAAAATTGAATAGAAGGAAACCCTGAAACCATGTCATGTTGAATAAGTTGTTGCAAATAATGGTAGTTCAGGTGGCCAAACCATTGATGCCACAAAAAACTCACTTCATTTGCATGAGTGAGTAATACTAACGAAGGAGAGTCAAGAACAAAGTGAGAAAACTAATATAGTCTTGATTGATGATTTTCTTTTCCCACAACAACTGTAGACCCATTATACATTTCACTGATCACCACTATATTTGGTGTGAACTCAACTTGCTTGCCAGAACTAGTGTGAGTGATCTGATAAACAGATAGGAGATTAGTTGATAAAGATGGAACACAAAGAACATCTTGAAATGTTCCTTCTCCCACATCAAAAAACCCTCTCCCATGCACTTCAACATGAGTGTCATCACCCATTAGTATGGTAGGCATAAAACATGGCTCTAAAGAGGTGAAATCATCTTCTAAAGAATCCATGTGGTATGAAGCACCCAAGTCAATGATCCAAGAATTTGGTTGTGAAGCAAAAACAACTAGGGCCTTGACCTTTCCTTTCCCCTTACTTTTTTCTATGTCCTTAGAAGACTATTCTAATGAACTCAGTTTGACTAAATCAGGCACCTTGATATTGTTCTTTTCTAGAAGATGTGAAAGGTGATCAATTTGTTTATTTAAACACTTATGTTCATCATGTTCAAGCCTCTTACAGTAAGAACACTTGACTTACTCATTCTCAAGTTGTTCACCTTTTGATGAAGAGGTTTGATTAGTTGCATTTGAAGAGCGAGTTTTTGATCTTTCTTCTTCTCTCCCTAGTTCTTTTGTTTCTTATCATGTTTGCTAGACCCCTTTTGTGCCCTCATTAACAACCAAGGCATGTGACTTAGAGGGTTTAATTGTACCCATTAGTATCAATTTTTCATGCTCCCTAGTGATTTTTGTAGCTAGAGAAGGAATTTTATAAGTGAAACCTAGGGCACATTTTGTACCATAGAATGTAGAAACAAATATAGAATAGCTAGGACCAAGTTTAGAAATAATGCTCAAGATCAATTGTTTATCATCCTTCTTGATGCCACGTTCCAATTGTAATCTAACAACTTTGGATTTTGTGAAGAAGTCTTATATGATGTCAAAATTGGAAGGACAAACCCTATGAGTTTGTTCTCAATTGATGACCCCTTAACTCATCCTGCTTACCAAAGAGGGTTTCCAAAGTGGTCCACACTACTTTTGGTGTAATGGTAGATTTAATGTAAAAAAGAGGGTCAGGAGAGATTGGTATACACAGAGTACCAAAGGCTTCAACATATTTGTTAAACCATTTTATCTTTTTTGCAACATCTTGAGGTTTAGTTTCAAGTCCCATTGTAACCCGATGATATCCATGTCTTTTAAGATATATTATCATCTTAGATTTCCATTCAAAATAGTTATATGTAGTTAAGACAAGAAGTGTAGATGCATCCATTGGTGCAAAAAAGTAGATTGCAAAGCAGAAAGAAAAGTGTGAAAAAAGAAGACACATGAGACACCCCCCTTTCCATTAGTATCAAAAAATCAACCCCCCCCAAGAGATTACAAATTTGGCACTTTATGATTAGTGCAATTACAAGGCTTTTACCAGATTACAATGCTTTCTAGGCCTTCAATGGCCAAAATTATAATTTTTCGATACAAAATCTAGAAAAAAACAACCTTGTAGCTAAGTATTAATCTTCAATGCCTTTCCAATGCCTATTCGTTTTTTAGAAATGGAACTCTAAGGCGAAAGTTATGGTATGTTGAGGAAAAAACATGTATCAGCTTCAACTTGAAATATCTGATAAAAAAGGAGTAATTTTTTATCAAAACCTTCATGGATGAAAAGTTATCATTTTCAACTTTCCATCAAGTATTTGTTTGCGAAAATATGACACCCAAGACAAAATTTATGCGCGTTTGAAAAAAGTGTTGAATTTGTCTTTATAGGAATGACTCTTCTCACAAAAATGTCTACTTTTGACTTAATTTATGCACAATTTATCGTGAATATACAAAAACTAAAAGATACCTAGATATTTTTCCAACCATGCAAACAAAACCCAGAAAGCATTTGTCTTTCCAACAAGTGCAAGATGAGTTTTTGATGCAAAAATGAAAATGGCTCCAATAAAGATTTCAAAATTCAAACTCTAAATTGTTGTTGTATCCTCCAATCTCTAATTTTGGTGAAAATAAGCCAATATTGACTTTCTCAGACCTTTTGAAAACTCTAGAAAGGCTAAAAAAGCCTCCAATATTACCAAAATTATGCAATCACCCAGATTTCACAGGAACACAATTATGCAAAATAGAGTATAAAGATACTTATTTTCCCTTCAACTATTATGATTCTCTAGAGATCATATGAGGATGCAAGAGAAGAGCATACTGATTTTTTGAGAAAAATATTAGCGATATATTAGTCTCAAATCTCTCAAAAAGAAGATAACAAAGTAATATACCATGTTAGATTCTTCAGAAAATGAGAATCAAATAAAGATATGATGTCAGTCGTAGATCACATGCAACTCCAATCAACAGATGATCAAAGATCAAAATAGTAGAATGGAGATAGAATCTAAAAAGAGAGAAAAATAGAGACGATGTAAGAGAATTTGAGAATACTCTCGATACTCTCACGAAACTATCACCGAACTAGTGAAGGTGAGAGTAGAGTGTTGTATATATAGCAAAAATAGGGCATATACATCCAAGAGATGCATTAACTCCTACTACCCATAAAAGGTGGGAGGTTTTACCTACTTGGTAAATGCCAAAAAATGTGGCATAACCTCCTTAGGTGAAGACAAAAGAGAGGTTATGAGGGATGGCACATAAAGCCAAAAGAGGGTGAGAAACCCAACTACCCCATAACCTACTCAGTAGTGTTTATGAAAGGTGGCACAACAAGCCAAAAGAGGGTGTGTAACTCAACTACCCATGTGTGTGAGAGAAGACACATGTATATTATGTATTTCACCATGTGTCCTCATATTAACCACACCTAATAAACCTAAGCAATCTTAAATAATATGTGTAGTTAAAAAGAAATACCCCTAACATAAGAAAAATAAAAAACCTACACTAACACTCTCAATCTATCGTATGGTCAAGCATGGCAATAATTGTGTTTTTTGTAATAGTTGATAGATTCCCAAAGATCGCAATTCTAATTCCGTGTAAGAAAGCAATATTAGCTCTAGAAACAACTCAACTATACTTTCAACATGTCTAGATCCACTTTGGAATCCTAGAACTATCCTTTTTGATAGAAATGTGTGATTTTTGGACAATTTCTAGAAAGTGCTTTGGTCTATGATAGACAAAATGTCAAGCAAGTATGCTACATTCCATCTACAAACTAATGGACACATATAAGTGGTAAACAAGATAATAGTGCATCTTCTTAGAGTGTATAATTTGAAGAAGTAATACAATTGGGGTGAATTTATGCCTTTCATTTAGTACAATTTCAATAAGGCTTTGCACAACTCTACCACACAACCCTTTTTCAAATATACTTGGATTTCCAACCCCTAGCACCCATTGACATAGCTTATCCTATTTTTCCAACAACAAGAACAACTCCTTTAGCTCAAGAATAAGTTTGGAAAAGTTTGATGCATTGAGCACACTCAACAAGTGCAGTTCATTCTACAAGCAACTAATGCAAAATATAAGTAAAACATCATGACAAGCATAAGGCACCACACACCTTTCAAGCCAACGATCAATTCTAGCTACACTTCATGAATAAGGAAAGACTAACATGACCTTACCACAAGCTTCATCTATTTTGATACAGACCCTACACCATCACCAAGCAAGTAGGAGAAGGTTTTTGAGTTGAATCTTCCTTCTTACCTTGGGTTGTATCTAAACTTCAATGTCAAATTCTTGTGCCCTTACTTTCCAACTCCATTGGATACTTCAATGTCAAAAACTCTTCAATTAGCATAGGTCTATCAAAATGCAACATTCCCACATAATTGGATCAAGACACTGACACCAAGGTCAAACAAACACATCAACAACATCACATCATCAAAGCAAGTCAAGTTCCTTCCAAGGGAGGTTTGCAAAGGTGTCAATTGCCAATTTGTTTCCACATCTTTTGCCACAACTACATGCAATTGGTTAATTATTCTCCAAGGAGGGGTGGTTGATCGAGGAGGATTTGTGTCACTCAATTATGCCACAAATCTTGGGTATTGATTGGAAACATTTGTGTTTCCAACAAGAAGTTCCACATCATGTTCAACACCTACATTCTAATCCCCAAGTCCAAACTTGACTTCCATAGTACCACAAGTCTCAAGATGTCTTCAACGGTTGTGATAGTTGTGAAATTGGATATGAAATGGGTTGTTCCAACCAATTATTGTCTCCCTTCCTTCATGTATGACAACCTGCACTACTACTCTTTGTAGTTAGAATTTCCCAAAGAGGAGATACAAGGCATAGACTTCATATGTGTTCTCACAAATATTGTACAAACTAACACAATACAACTTTCTTGTTGCTATTCAACATACATTGTCAATTATCTTCTCTATTTTCCTATTCAATTACACTACATATTTTGAACCCCTATCATTTATAAAGCATTTACGCACATACACTCATCAAATCCATTTCATTAGGCATCTCCCCAATCTTCTCCTAGGTTATGAATCATATTATGATTTATTTATGCATATCATTGGGTGTTTATGATGTTTTACTACTTTATGACACATTCATAATTCACTGTAGTTGTAGTGTACCACATAACCTTGTATGTTCCTTGTTTAAAGTTAAGCTCTCTTGTGCAATATTGGTGTGGTCTCTACATTGCATGTGAGTGTCGTAAGTGGAAGTATAAAGCTAATTGTGGTACCGTTCATATTCCCCCGACACCCAACAAGGGGTAATGGCTCTTAAACGTTGTATTACTTTATCAACAATAATTGATATACAATATAAGAGAAATGCCATTCTTAATGAAGAGAACTAGTGAGAGCCGCACAAGAACATGTTTAGTCTAATTGACCCCTTATAAATCAACTATTGCAACTGTACTCTACCTTGCACAAGTCAAACACCACCATCCTACGAAGAAACTCAAAAAGAAGCTTGATCGCTGAACATTGACCTTTGAGAAAGTGAATCTCACAAGCCTCATAAATAGCTTCCACTTGTCTACATCAATTTCCTTGCACAATGATACATTATTACCATTTTGTATGAGAATAGAATTTAAAAAATGACCATCCTACAAAAAAAAAATAATAATGGCAACCATGCCCATAATAATCTTGAGTGAAATTTGAGTGACTTTCATGCCTATGAAAGTTGATCCTCAACATCAACATTTTCATTAGTAGCAATTGTGCAACTTTTGCAAAATTTCACGATTTGTTGTCTATAATGCTTGATTTTAAAATAGGTTAAGTATTTTATCAAAACAATACTTCAATTTACTGATGGCATCTGCAAAGATATATTGTACAATGTTAAATGTGGCTTTATTTTTGAAGTTTTAGGTTCACTCTAAGATTCTGCAAGCTCAAAAGGTCTGTATCTGAATCATTTGTCAGGATTGAGACAATGAAACCATTGCCTCAGTATATTTATGAAATCTAACTTCTAACATTTCACTTCTAATAACCTTTAAGCAAGAGCCATCTTTCAAGTAAACTACATTCTCTATATTAAAGCCAAAGCCCTCACGAATAGGCTCAATAGTTTTGTTTATTATTGCAAAGGCCGGTATACATCAACTCTCTTGCAAAGGATACATTATTATTATTTTGTATCAGAACAGGATAAAAAAATACATATCCTACATAAAGAAATGTCAATACCAAACATACCAATGAAGATTATTTTGAGTGAAATATTAATATGATCACTTTCATGCCTATGAAAGTTGATCCTCAGCATCATCATTTTCATTAGCGGCAATCATGCATGTTGGCAGAGTCAAATGTAAAGATATCTAGGAATTGATAGTAGCCAGTATCTAAGTTCAGACATATGTTGCCAACTAATCACCCAGAATAATTTATGCTCTCCTAATCAAAGCAGTACAGACAAGCCCTCACTCCTGAAAATTAACTAGAAACCATTCCATTGTTTACAAGTTCCTCTAAGCCCTTTTTGAGCCTTGCTGCAGCAACTTTGCAGACATCTTCAACCAGGCCTCCAAAGGAAACACGAATATATCCATGTCCTCCACTAGCACTGCCAGGGACAACAAGTACCCCGTGTCTCTTCACAAGCCAGTCAACAACTGAATAATCGTCAGAAGAATTTTCTGGTAGCTTTGCCCAGAGATAAATTGCTCCTTGTCCACCCTTAATCGCACTTGAACCAAGCGGTGATAAAGCATCCAAAATAATCTCTTTATTTTTTATCAAATTTTGTACTCTTCCTCTAACCCATTCAGGCCCACCCTCTAGTGAATACAGAGCAAGCTTCTGCCCAATAATTGAAGCACATATCGGGATGTTATCTTGCACCTTGAGTAGTTGGTCTCCAAGGCCTTCAACTTCAGATGGATATGCTATCTATAGAGAATACAAAAGATCACGTGTTAATGTTGATCCTGTAACATATATCCTAGAATGATTATCCGAATGTTCTTTTACTTGAGGTCTGACTTACATAACCAACTCGCCAACCCATCATTCCATAAGCTTTAGAAAATGAGAATACATTGACAACATGAGGACCCTCCACACATGTATGCTTCAGCCCATCGTACATGAAATACCTGCACATGCATTTGTGCACATTAAGCATATTATACCATTTATGATTTATCCAATGTAGAACATTTTTACCAACACGTAATGTTTTGAAAACTTGTATCCCAAAAAACAAAATCAAAATGGCCTTGATCCAGTCACGTTTGACTGCACAGCCAAAACAGTGGGCATGCAAAATAATCTTTCTACTTAACGCTGTGCTTGTAACAATCAACAAAGTGATGACTTCTTGTTTACAATAGAAAATATTGACAGCATTATTTAATGCAAGTCAAATTTGCATTATCTATTCAAGATAACAGTATAATGGTATGTTAAACTTACTCATAAGTATTATCAACAACCAGCCAAGACCCTGCATTTTTGCAAAGCTCAGATATTCTCTGAACAGATATGAATAAAAGAGTAGTTAAAATTGTGCTAAGTTTATTATTTGTCAAATAAGCATGGTTAAACAATCTAAGCAGACTAGAAGCAAATAGATATACAGATAAGGTTGATAGTTGATACAAACCCGCAGAAGAGGGTCTGGAACATAAGACCCAGATGGGTTGCCAGGATTTACAATTGTCACAAGTTTTGGTATTGAGTCATTTCCTTTCCTTGAAAGTTTTTCCTCCAACCAATCTGTATAGGAAACAGAAGAACATTCCTGGATGAGAACAGAGTTTTTAACATGAAACAAATATTTACTAGCGATAATATTGGCTATTAGAATACACATCTACAAGTGACCAAGTTGTGATGTTTTTAATTCTTAGTTCTATTTTTCTTTCAGTTCTGTATGTACAAAGAAAAATTCCATATGAAGTACACATCATAATATGCACCATATGTCTCACCATAATACCAATCTCATCTTTTCACAAATTTAAAAGGAAAGAAATCAAAATGTTAAAAGTGTCTAAATCTTAACTCAGTATGAAAAAAGATGATCTGCGATATGCTTAAGTCACGTACCAACAAATTTTACAGGAAACATAACACAAGTTGTAGGAGATCTTGGAGATGGAAGTGTATTAAAAACAGAAAAAAAAAATTATCATTGTGATTGATTAAAAACCTAAGTTACCGGGTCCTCCTATTTACCCCCCTGTACCTGGCAAAATTTGTTGTGGGTTCTGGTTCGCTCCTAGTTCGCTGTGGGTTCGACCAGGGTTCCTCCCTGGGCCCCCGGGTTCTCTGTGGATCCTTCTGTGAAGGACCCACAGAGAACCTGGTGGCCCAGGGAGGAACCCTGGTCGAACCCACAGAAAGAAAAATTTTGAGGCCAAAATCAGGGGTATATGGAAAAAGCATTCACTAAGAATCCTCATAGGATAGCATACATCTTGTTAGCTTCACAAAATTGTGTATATGATGGGTTGCAGGAAGACAAATTCTGAGGCCAAAATCAGGGGTACAAGGATTTGTTTTCTAGTGTAAAGACTGAAAAATGGCATGGCACGTTGGTGGTGTGGCATGGGAATATTTTCTAGCCTCATCATAATTGGAAGAACCTTGAAAATGAAATATACATGGGATGAAAAACACAATCAGCTGGACCACAAGTTCAAAGTTCATAATTTATTTAGGGGGATTTTAAAAAGGATATCCACCTCGAGTGAGCAGTCATGACCAGATTATAGCTAAAACTTGCAGTCAAAGACTGAGTATCTAACATATGGGAGCAGATCACACAATTGAAGTATTCACAGTCAAAGGATGACAAAAGATGCCATCTTCTGTGATTATCACACATTCTATACTTCACTCTTGTTGTCAGATGAGAAAAAAAATTTATCTGAGACTGGAAAGCAAAGTCACAACTCAGAGAGTACATACATTAATATTGATCAATTTTGTTTAAACTTTAAATGGATAGGCATTCTGTTAAAACTTAAAACTCATTTGGACAGGCTATGAAGAGTGAATTTATTCTTAATAAGCATTGAAGCACCTTTGAACAGGCCTGTGGAAAGCCAAGATTTTCAACAGTGTACAGTGTATTTGACAAACTAATAGGAGAGCGAGGAACTCATATATTTTAAGTGTTTGATGGGCTAAACCAAGGATGTCATTAACTCTTAGAAATGGATTTATCAACCAGTGAACTGTGAAGCAGATTTGAGAGAGAAGTTGTGCCAAGATTTTTTCTTCTTTTTTTCTTATTTGTGACGCCTTGTCTTTTTCATAGCTGAGATGGCCTTGATTCACTATGATTTTACACTTCCATGGGCAGAGCATTTGGTGACCTCATGTGGCACAACAATACTGGCAAGAGTGACAGTAATGCACAACGAATTGAAAGGTCCAGACCAAGTGGAAGTTGCCTTTTAAGTTGGCAATGCCACTTAAAAGTGGGGATTCAATTAGCATTAGTGGCAAGAATCCATGACCAGGCATGAAAATTTTAAACATAAGTTATTTTGCACCTTTCAAAGCTAGTTATGATGCCTAAAATGGGCAACAGGGCTGGTCACCACAGTTAGAAATATAACAAGTCAGATGAAGGAAACACCAAGGGTACACAAGGACGCATCCCCTGCCTTTTTACAGATGTACCCTTCCTGGGGTACAGGAACACCTCAGAAACGTCCCTCTGCCATCCCCTGACCTGCAAAATTAAGGAAACGTAAAGAAAGTTTTAAAAATTAAAAAAAAGTGCCTTTTGCTGTGGGGCCCCATGCCACATACAGCCCTAAATGCACAAAACAAACCATTCCAAACCATTTTTTGATTTCACTTGTCACAGCCAAAAGAACTTGCAGCAGTGGTGGAGTTGAAGGAGGTAAAAGAAACTTTGCAATTGTTTGAAGACAAGGTATCAGCAGGGCGGTGTTAGTGACTAAGTAGTCAGCACTAAGGAGTAAGGAGAAGTAGCAGAGGTATCAGGTATGTGTATGTTTCTTTTTTTCTTCTAAATTTTTTTCAAAGTTTTTGATTTCAAGGAACACAATTTTATATTTTCTTTTTTCCTATTTTCAGTTTGCTGTTTGTGCTTCCCTTGTTTTTTCACAAAGCAACACATGCAGCAGCAATGACAGTAGTGAACATGAAATAGAGCAAAAAAACAGAGAGTTTCAGCTAGGGGTTCATCAGGGTGTGGGAACGGCGTGGGTGAAGGAACACAGCCACAAAACTCATTTGAGTGCTCTTCCAACCTCTTGAAACATTATGCAAAAAACCCTTTCAAACCCTCTAAACCTCTTGGGCATTACAAGACAAGGGGTTAAGGTTTGTCCACAAATAAACATACCTGAGAAGGCAAAGGTTAATAGATTGTTTACGTCGATGAAGCAAGGTCTAAAGGTATGACCATAGTTTACATAATCGCCTATTAATCTCCGAGTGGCCAATTAATCGCTGAAAATTTCCCTAGCCGAGTATTTTCTACCTTTACTCGCAGGTTTACTGTTGCCGGTTAGTCATCGATAAAATGCCAGGGTTTCCCTTCGTTTTTTTGTGCTATAGGCATCACGATTTGCAGCAACAGCTACAGGTTAGGGCATTCAAAATTTGGTCCCATCCTTTCGCTCGAGCACAACGATTTTGGACACCTGAAAATCAATTGAGCGCCCCGATTTCTGACCTTTCGCTCAAGCCATGGGCATTCGAAATTTGGTCCCGTCCAAGGCAACAATCATGGCACCTTCGTGTCAAATCCGGGTTGGTCCCCGAGTCCTTTCACTACTTGTGCGCCCAAAATGTTCTAGGTCATTACTCACCTTACCCAGACCCCAAATCAAATGTAGGGATTGACACCATGAAACTAGAAAGTATTATCACTACAAACTAATTTGGTTCAGCATAAGGCCTGCATTTCCCTTTAACCAAGTCTAGTTTTCTTAAGGGCTTTGTTAACTAGGTTGGTAACATGGTGATTCCATCAAGTGGCTAGAGACCTCTACTTGGGTGGTAATCATCTTTGGAGTATCATCTTAATTACATAGAAGCAAGCCACCAATGTCTATTCGTTGTTAGATTACCCTTGTATCATTCTATTTGCATTCAGTTAAATTTTCTTTTATGCTTAGTAATCAACCACATCTTAACTTGGTCCATTTCCTACCAGCCTCTTTCCCAACGCTAACTTTTCTTGAGCTCAAGTATCATGCCACATTGGCCACAACTCACATTGCCTTCTTATAAGCCTTGCCTTAGGTTCTATCTAGCATATGCCTCCCATGGTGCATATGGTATTGGTTTCTCCTCGGAAAATGTGCCTAGATTCTCTATTAAGCTTGTAGACTTCAATTGATTTTATGCAAGGATTTTTGGTGGCAACAAGGCACTGGAATCACTACCTCTTGTGACTGTCTTTGCTATGGGTATTTCTCTCCCACATCTACCAACTGGCATTTAGTTTTCTTAGTAGATATTGGGGCTACGATCAGATGTAACAATGTCCCTTTTTTTGAAACCCCCATTAATTTCAGAGTTTTTTATCAATGACCTTACAAAAGTACATTTTCTCTTCAGTGGTGGCAATGCACTAGATCCATAACATTTTGATATTTTCAATCAGGGTATCAGCATATCTTTCCATGCATTGTAGGCTGACACATAGCCATTTTTGGCTAGTTGGAGTAGGGAATGTGGAATACCAGACTAGCATATTGCTTCACCTTGGTTTCTTGCATGCTTCCTCCTGTCACTGATGTGGCAATCAATTAATTGCATCATTCAGGTCAGTGTGGAGACAAACAATACCATCTATGTCCACCATCTTCCCTATGGACAAGTCATGTAATACAGCCATTTTTGCACCATTAGCATCGAGCAATTGAGACTACTTGTGATCCACTTCTTTTGGTTCAGAGCATAGAGTAGTTCATACTTAGCAACTTCAGTTAACACTTAGCCATTTTGGGCTAGGGAATGTGGGATAACAAACTAGCATATTGCTTCACCTTGGTTTCTTACATGCTTCCTCCTGTCACTGATGGGGCAATCAATTAATTACATCACTCAGGTCAGTGTGGCAACAAACAATACCATCTATATTCACCATCATCCCTATGGTCAAAGTCTTGTAATACAGCCATTTTTGCACCATTAGCATCAAGAGATTGAGACTACTTGCAATCAACTTCTTTTGGTTCAGAGCATATTGTAGTTTATACTTAGCAACTTCAGTTAACACTTAAGTCAATTGACCACAGCTTTTTCATATGCAGGGCCCATTAGAAACTAAATGCACAAGCATAATTTCCATTTAAGTAGACAAGTCATGTAATACCATTTTATATACAGAAAACATTCTGCTGTTGTAAACCCCATCCATGTGAGATTGCTATATAACAATTTCTTTGGAAAGCCATCTTTGATCAAGTCTATCTGTTTGTACTTCAGAGACGTTGCTGGATCACATGCCTCATAACAACCATTTTATTAATAGGTCAAGTTTTCCCATCCACCTTTTAATGCCCACCACCTAATCGTTGTTATTGTCTTCAACCTCTGTTAGCTCCACAAGATATCGTATTTAGTGAGTCAATCATAAACTGCTGCAGGGAAATGAACACAAATCTACATGTAAACTCTGCCTAACTGAGTTTGTTGGTTTGACAAATTCTCTGTGAATTCAGTGGCCTTCAGGTTGTCATCTTATAAGCTTTTATTCTGAAAACATTTTGGAACTTCTCTGTTTCCTGCCGATTTGTTTAATCTCCTGTTGATGCAGGGAAATGAACTACTCCTGCAGGTCATTTTGTTGTTTCACATTTCTATCACTAGAAAACTGAACATAGTTTGCACGGATTTCTCACAGCATTCAATGAATGATTTGATGACCAACCCAACTCAACCTATATAAGACTTATTTGACACAGAACTTGATGGATTAAAATTTTTAAATGACTTGATGACTCAAAATTTTAAAATGAATTGAGAACCAAGATTTTGAAATTTGACTTGTCTAGGGTTGATTTTTAACCTATGTTCCACGGCGGCGAGGGGACAGGGATGGGGGGACAACAGAGGATGCATTTCCGGGACATTTCCTAGGGAGCAATTTTTAGGGGACGGTGACATACAATATATATATATATATATATGTTTTTTCAAAATTTATTAATATATTATAGAGAGAGAGGGAAAGAGAGATAGATATGTCAATAAATTAAATAATTGATAACAACAATATCAATATGTAAATAAATCACGAGAGTAGTACTATAACAGCATAAGAAATGTCATTAAACTATTAAAGCATTATAAAATTTATCACAGCAGTATCAAACATCAATAAAACCATGGTCTATCAATATCCAAATGTCTCAAACATGTATCTAGAAGTCTCAAAGTTCAAACATGAAAATCAAAATTTAATAAAATCTCTTATCACAATGCTGTTCATCTTTCTTGCTACTGGAAACTTTAAATTTTTGCAGTTGCCAAAGGTTCAATTCAAGACTGTGAACAAAATCGCGTGAGAGAGACGCGTGCGTGAGAATGAGCTGAGTGTGTGCCGTGAGAATGTCTCTTATCAAATTTAATATTAAGTTTGCTTTCGACTTTAGGGAAAAATTTTATCATTGGGAGAGATGGTGGGCCCCGTGCGATTAAGAAAGGAAGAATAAAAATTTTAAAAAATCGATTTTTTAATTGTTCTTTAACCCTAGGAACCTCCCAGACCACGGGGGACGGCTAGCTGTCCCCGGTACGATGGGGAACGTTTCCAACGTCCCCCTTCCGTACCGGGCTGGGGACATTTCCTAGTGTTTCCAACTGATTGGGTTGTTTTGGGGATGGCAGAGCGACGTCCCCTTTGAGTCCCCCCATCCCGGGTATGACAGGGGATGGGGACAGTGGGTTTTGGGGCAGGGGACGCGTCCCCATGTAACCCTGTTTTTAACTACTGAATGATAAAAATGTAAAACGAATCTATGAGTACAGTAACCTCCAAATTAATGAATATAGAATTTAGACTAGACCATTGTAGTTAATTGGAATTAGGAAATCGACAAATCGTGTTATCTTATTAACTTATCAATGTACACAATGTTTTAAAAAGGTCTCAGACCAACATCATCCCAAAATATGATAGTCTAACAAAACAATATGAAGATATAGACCATAGAACTGCAGAGATGGGAGTTCGGGCCATATAAAGATTTAAAGAGAGACAAACAGTCCAACCATAGTTGTTTATTATGTATAATAATAACTTTTTAATCTTTCACTAACCTGATGAACTCTTGCAATATAAAAAGTTAAATACAGACTCTGAAACAGTTTGGTGCATAACAGCAGAGCCTTCTGAGGGCAACTCAAACTTGAGAGAACCTTGAAATTGGTGTTAGGATGCTCCATGGCCTTAGCCAAATTCATGATATAGAGTTATTCTCAATTGTTACTTTCATATTCCATGTGTTAAAATAATCATCTTTAACCAGTAAGAGAATAAGAGGAAAGAAACAATCAATACCTGCATCTGGCTGAAGCGTCTCAATATTGCAAGGACCAGTTAGGATGTTTGTGATTCCAGTCATTTGGAAGGACATGTATGCATTAAAATAATATGGTACAAACATAACCACTGAATCGCCTGGATCGCAAAGTGTTAAGACAAGGTTCACAAATGCCTGCAAGTGAATAAAAAACTCTGGCAACTCAAATGATAAAATACAAAAAATAATTTCTATGAAACAAGAAGAAAATTAAGCTGCTAAGTAAGAAAGGTAGAAAATTTGGAGAAATGCATGCATAATACTGTAAGGTGAATTCTTATCTAAGCATAGAGTGTGTAGCACTGCCTCTGAGTAACCTAGCCTATTTTCTGATACACCACAGTTACCAGGAAGCAGGGATGTGTACCAGTACTGGTATGGAGACACACATGGGTACTGGTACACCATTTTCAAAAAAAATTGGAGATGGGTATTTAGAGACAGCAAAAATAAAAATAATAATATTATATATTTTTAAAATTTAGGAAAAAAAATACACAATGACTATGCAACTTTAAAGAATGTAAAATACTAAAATGCTTAAATAAAATAAGTAAATAAATGTTGTTTCTCTTCATACTATTATCTGTCTGGTATTTTATAAGGAAAAAAAATTCTGCTACAAAAAAAAAAAGAGATTTTTTTGTGAAAAAGAATAGCAAATTACAAATCTATTAGTACATTTCTATAGCTCTTTTAGTTTTTGCCAACCATATATCGGCATTGTAGGAAAAGTTCATGTAATTCAAATAATATATTTGAGAAGCCTCTATAAGAAGTTTCCCAAATTTCAAGTGATGCTTCTAAGAGATGTATAGAGATGCAAAGAAACTTCATCTAAATTCTCCTAATGTCTGGAGATGCCCCCATTGGATCTCCCGGATGAGAATGCCTTTCTATTATGGGAGACAAGTATCGAAACTCAAGGTACAAGTCTCCTAGTAAATATGTATATCACTCATCAATGTAATTATCATGCAAGAAGAGAAAAAAATGAAAACCCTAAATCCTAAGGCTTGAGTTTATGATAGATCAAAGATGATGCACACATGTTGGGTGTCCAATGAAGGGCAGCAGTAATCAGACTCACACAACGGAAGCTGCAAAAAGAATATCACATAATTATTTGCAAAAAGAAAATGACAGTTCGTTAATAGAAAGAAATATTATTACATCCATGAGTAACCTAAGTCACAAGGTTCGAATTCGAGTTCGAGTTCAGCAACATTGAAATTCGGATGAAGTTAAATAGGGAAAAAAAGCGGCATTTAAATTCTGTATGTAATTTTTTTTTTTTTTTTTTAAATATAAGTAATATATCCACAAAATTGTCTAAATAGTTTTACATTGATAAATAGGTTAATATAGTGCCATTTTATAAAATAAAATAAAAAATTGCAAACCCAAGAAATCGTTTTAAAAAATCCTAAAAAAACAGCTTTCAATAATATATTTTAATGAAAAAAACGCTTTTTCCATACGAAGAAATTCAGCGAATTTCAATGAATTTCAAATTAATATTTCATATTCGATAAAATTCGAACTCCATGCA
>VDFB02386987.1:0-11805 GCA_007258455.2 Sequoia sempervirens
CTTCACGAAATATAGAGGCAAGACAAATCCCATTGAACATGTTCGCGATTTCGCAACCAACTGTATGGATATCGCCTACGAACCAACATACTTGATGAGACTTTTTTCCAAAAGTTTGGCGGGTCAAGCCCTTGAATGGTTTTCAATGCAAAAAGATATCCAGACATGGGATGAGCTCAAACAAAGGTTCATAAAAAATTACGCATACAACATTGACATGGATACCTCTATTAATAGCTTGTGTAATCTTACGCAAGAAGACTCAGGTGAGACATTTATTCCATTCTTTCAAAAATGGAGAAGCCTCGCTAGTCGATGTCACATTGACATTCCTGAAAGGGAAAAAGTGGACATGTTCGTCCAAACACTCCTAGGACCCCTAAAATTAGCATTACAAATACATTGTTGCACAAATTTCACAGAATTAGTGGAAAAGGGGGTCCAAATTGAGAAAGCCCTTATCGCAAAGGGAGAACTGAGATATGGTTCCAAAAACATGAACACCAACCCACCCACTGACAAAAACAAATATTGGGTCAAGAATAAGCATGTTACAAATGACGATGTTGTGGACGCCAAGACTGCAAGTCCTGTATTGGCCCTGAAAGGGGTCCAACAACAAAACAGACCTACAACGGCATTGACATCTCCTCTCAATACTTCTTCAAACAATCAAAGTGGTCAAAATAGTCAAGGACAATATCGTCAAATGAGACAATTTCCTAGGGGTCGCACATACACCAATTTAGGTGAACCCATTGAAGAGGTCCTTAAGAAATGCATCCAGCATGGGGTCATCAAACTTCTGGAAATCAAACCTTATGACCCCGGATAGTTCAAACCAGCATGGTGGAATGACAAGGTAGTTTGCGAATACCATCGAGCCAAGGGGCATACAACATCTAACTGCCGACAACTAAAAAACATCATACAAGACCTTATCAAAAATCGCACCATCGAAGTGGGTGGATCGCAATTCAACTCCAACTTAGACCATACTATCCACAAGAATCCACTGTAGGATCATGGTTCCCATAATGCCTCCACTTCAGGTTCACAAAACCAACCTAACTACACCTGAGCCAAGTACAATTACTCTGGTGGACCAATAATAAATAATGTCAGCACTGACGATGACTACATCAATACCATTATGGTCAAGAGAGCACCACAGTGTAATGCTACTACGCGAAGTGGCAAGGTCACTATAGCTGGTCCACCTCCCCCCAGACAAGCCAAGATCACTATACCAGGCCTGTCAGTTAAACAATCACAACCCGCTAAACAGCCAAAACCTATCTCAACCCCACAACAGTGGAAACCCAAGAGTCAGTTTAACCTCATTGACCAACTAGGAAAGACTCCCGCGCAAATATCTATCTTCGAGCTGCTTCGTATCTCTCCTGCGCACAAAGAAATCCTGGATAAAACTCTCCTAGAATCGTCGGTCCCTAAGGACATCGATGTCAATCAGTTTGAAACTATGGTGGGATATCTCACCACGCCGCACCATGTCACCTTCTCTGACCAAGATTACTCATCACATAAAACCAACCACAACGACGCATTACACATAGAAACTTTCGTCCACAAGCACAAAGTTAGACGGGTTTTAGTAGATGGTGGAGCAGGGTTGAATATATGCTCCCTCAAATTGGTTAAGGCTCTTGGGTTCTCTGATGCGTGCGTAGATCCAACGAAAAGCATAGTGATCAAAGCATATGATGACGAGGAACGCTCTTCACGAGGTGTTATCTCTCTCCCTATTAGAGTGGGACCGGTCATTGTAGACACAACTTGCCAGGTCCTAGATTTGGAACTACCATATAACATCTTACTTGGCCCTCCATGGATCCACGCATTAAAAGCTGTTCCATCAACATACCACCAATGCCTCAAGTTTCCTTTTGATGGCACAAAAGTAACCATATACGGAGACCCCAACCCTTTCCAATATTGTACCAACTTAAGGGGCATCTCTGAAAACTGAATACCTATTAATCAAGAAGCACCTAGCTCCTCGTCGTCCAAATACATTGACCCCTCCACGCTCATGTCATCTTCCACATCCACTCCATCCACATCTTCCGTTGTACCACCACCTTCCACCAACCCTAAGACTGAATCAACTGTCAAAATCCAGGACCTCAGCTACAAATAATTTAAACTAAATACAACATACAACATAACTATGATACCCACTCCTCCAAAGATATATGGTTGGCCATGTTTCAGAATGGAACCTCAAGAAACTTTCAAAGTTCCACCGAATACAGTTTTTGTCAAGTGGGGAGATATGAGTGATGAAGACCTTGCTGACATCACAGGATGGATCTATAAGGATATAGTCGCATTACCTCCATTACCAGTTCAAAAATATGGCAAGGGTTACAACATCATGAAGGCTAAAGGCTATGATGGTACTAGTGGCCTTGGAAAAAATAAAACTGGTCGAAGGGAACCCATAGAAACTTTCCAAACTCTGAAGTATCTTGGATTAGGGTTTGGATCACTCGACAATGACAATCGACGTACCTCTGGACTTTCCAATGAGCGAGTACATGCTTCTGACAATGTCGAGACTACTAGGGAAACCCTAACCAAAACTGACTCCCATGAGTGGGAATTTGGCTTAGAACGATCCCTAAGTGACTGTTGTCTTGATGATTTGTTTGTCGAACCAGGGGAACTGACCTTTGAACAACGATTTTGGAAAACATTCAAAATTGAACAAGCACTAAATAGCCAAAGTCCTACTACCACTTCCCATGACACACAACAGTCATCATCTGAACACCATCAGTCTAATCTATCTAAAGTGTCAGATGACATTGATAACCAGGGCTCTAAAACCTTCACTCCTTATTACGATAATGAATATGACACTAGTGAAGGAGAATATTGGATAGAGTCCGATGTAGAGTTGGATGATGATAACCTCATCTACAACATCAATGAATCCATCTGCATGCTATCTGCATCCTCACCCCAATTCACTAGCCTTGATGATGGCATCTCTTTAGTTTACCCTGAACTAGTCGATTGGGACCAACAAGGACCACCAGTTCTGGACACATTCCAAAATGATGAAGCCATTTCCGAATTCATGGGATTACGAGAAGGTATACCTAGTGGGGACCACAAATCAAGATTTTCCATTGATTTAGACTGCACGGCATACTTCGGTGAGACTGTCCAGTCCTCTAGTCGCAAAAGTAAAAATAAAGTAAAAAATGAAACATCTCTAGGTGAAAACCAAAAGGCACCTCTTGATGATAAAATAGTAAAAATAAAGGACGAATCTACAGGTGAAAACCTCTCTAAGGCGCCCAAAGATGGAGGACTGGACTTTCTCCCCGTGCAACAGGAGAAATCGGCCATGCTTATTGAGGACACAATAGAGGATAACATTTCAACTACAAAAGACCCTAAGATGGTCCTATTTGCGGCATCACTGATAGATGAAGAGAAACCAAAATTTCATAAATTCTTTGCAGAACGGAAAATAAACTTCGCATGGTCCTACGCAGACATGCTAGGATTGGACCCCAAACTGGTTTTACATCATCTGCCACTATTACCCAATGCTAAACCAGTCAAGCAGAAGTTGCGCAAAATGCACCCTCAAGTTGATCTATTGGTCAAGGCCGAGTTAAAGAAATTATTGGATGCCGGATTCATAAGGTCTATAGATTATCTTTGAATGGATTTCCAACCTAGTGCGGGTATGAAAGCCAAGGCGAGTGTTGAATTATGTCTGATTCGAGACCTAAATAAAGCATGCCCAAGGATGACTTTCCTTTGCTTAACATTGACATCATAGTCGACCCTAACTTTCACGGGACATGAGATGCTATCCCTCATGGATGGTTTCTCTGGCTATAATCAAATCCGCATCGCTCCTGAGGATCAGCATAAAACAACATTCACGTGCCCATGGGGTACATACTGTTGGAACGTCATGCCCTTCGGTCTTAAAAACGCAGGTGCCACGTATCAAAGGGCTATGACCACGATCTTCCATGACATGATGCACAATATAATGGAGGATTATGTAGATGACCTATTGGCCAAATCAGCAACAAGGAAAGATCATTTGAAGGTACCCGACAAAATTTTCAAGAGACTGGAAGAGTACAAAGTTCGGCTAAACCCTAAGAAGTGTGTTTTGGGGTCACGTCAGGTAAACTATTGGGGTACATAGTTTCCCGAAGAGGTATAGAAGTTGATCTGGCAAAGGTCAAAGCAATCATAGACATGCCTCCGCCTCGAGGGATCAGTGAACTCAGAACTCTGCAGGGCAGAGTACAATCTATCCGTTGTTTCATAGCCCAATTGGTAGATAAGTGCCACCCATTCCAGTACCTATTGCGCAAAGGTGTCCCCTTTGTATGGACGGATAAATGTCAAGAGGCCTTCCAGCAAATCAAAGATTACCTACTGTCAACACTAGTCCTCATGCCACCCATTCATGGAAAGCCATTAATTCTATACATCTCAACTACTAGTTCAGCACTAGGGGCATTGCTGGCCCAAGATGATCATGAAGGAAAAGAAAGAGCAATTTATTACATTAGCCACACACTGATAGGCTATGAGTTGAACTACACAAACATTGAACGAGCATGCCTCGCTGTTGTTTTTGCATCCCAAAAACTAAGGCACTATATGCTTAGTCACCAGACACAACTGGTTGCCAAGATTGATCCATTGAAATATCTACTAAGTCGAGCAGCATTAACAGGCCGGTTGGCAAAATGGGTCATGATACTAAGCGAGTATGACATACAATATGTTGAGCGCAAGGCAATTAAAGGGCAAGTAATAGCAGATCGATTGGCGGATGCACCGATTCAAGCCACTCATCCACTAGTAACTGACTTTCCTGATGAGTCCATTTTTCATGCAGAACCAACAACACCATGGAAACTCTATTTTGATGGGTCTCATACTGGTCATGGCTCAGGTGCTGGAATATTGTTTATCACACCACAGGGGGATTCAATTCCAAAGTCATTCAGGATCGCTTTTCCTTGTACAAATAACATTGCTGAATATGAAGCACTCGTCACAGGTCTCAAGTTGGCAATTAAGTGGAAAATTCAGACATTGCTTATATTCGGGGATTCCCAGCTAGTAATCAACCAAGTGAATGATGACTATGAAACAAAGGATGAGAAGTTGCTTCCCTACAAGAGGATGGTGGACAGTTTCCTGACATACTTTCAATCGATTTCTTTTGAACAAATCCCCAGGGCACAAAATAAGGCAGCTGACGCAATGGCTACTATTAGTTCTCTCTTGTACATCCCTAAAAATGTATCACAATTTGAGTTTTTAGTAGAACAGCTGTTGATACCGGCATATGATATCCCAGAATCGGAAATGGTTTGCGAACTTGTTGGTCCCAACTCTCCTTGGTATCAGGACATTTACGACTACCTAAAGTCTCAAACCTTTCCTTCGAACCTATCAAATAACCAAAGGAAGTCCTTCATTAGAAAAGCTGCAAGGTATGCCATAGTCAGTGACACCCTATACCACCGTAGTTTTGACGATACCCTCCTTAGATGTCTTGACACCGATGAAGCATGTACGACCTTACGAGAAGTACACGACGGTATATGCGGATCTCATTCGAGTGGTCTTATGCTAGCTAAGAAACTAACGAGACTTGGATATTATTGGCCGACAATGGAAAAAGATGCAATTGAATATGTTAGGACTTGTCGCAAATGTCAAATACACAGTGACTTGGTCCATGCTCCAACACAAGAACTCCGGCCGATCACTTCTCCATGGCCCTTCGCTCAATGGGGACTCGACCTCGTGGGTAAGATTCACCCAACCTCATCCAACGGCCATAAATTCATTATTACCGCCACAGAGTATTTCACAAAGTGGATTGAAGCCATTCCATTGACATATTACCGGCAAACAAATATCAAAGTTTATCCTTAACTACATTATTTGTTGGTATGGCCTTCCACAGTCTATCATCACTGACAACGGACGTCCATTCAAAAACCAAGACGTACGTGAGTTATGTGAGCGATTCCACATCCAACACCACTTTTCATCTCCATACTACCCGCAAGGAAACGACCAAGCTGAGGCGTCCAATAAAACCATTGTCAAAATCTTAAAAAAGACTGTCAATGACGCTGGCCGCGACTGGCACATACAACTTAACCCCGCTCTGTGGGCTTATCGAACTAGCATTCGTACTCCTACAGGGGCCACCCCGTTTGCCCTGGTCTTTGGAGCTGAAGCCATCTTACCCATTAAGGTCGAAATTCCTTCGCTACGAGTCTCCTTGAAGGGTCTTACTAATGAAGAAGACTACCGACAATCACGCCTGCATGAGCTGGAAATGCTAGAAGAAAGACGGCAAAACTCACTGAATCATCTCCAAGCATATTAGAACCGCCTTTGTCGCAGCTACAATAAAAAGGTTATGGTCAGAAAGTTTGACATCGGTGACCTAGTTCTAATGCAGAACCCCAAGAACCAAGCAGACAGAGAAAAGCCAAGAAAATTTGAACCAAACTAGCTAGGTCCCTATATTATCATATCTTCTTTTGGTTCTGGAGCTTATCAATTGGCAACTCTAGATGGGGAACAGTTGACAGAACCCATCAATAGTTTACATCTCCGAAAGTTCTACGCATAGCATTAAAGGATGAAGCTGAGAATCATAATATACAAAAAAAAAAAAAATTGAAAAAGGATAAAAATAAAGTCACATGATGAAGCGGCAAGCGGGCATTTGGTGACACCAAAATCAAAGTCAAGAAAAATAGTAAAAATAGTTCATTCAATAGTGAAAACTTGCCCACGGCAAATAGGCGCTGGATAAAATTACCGTAAGGTGAAACACAATAACGAGGCATCATCGTATCAATCATTGCTCTGCCATCTACTGTCACTTGATCTAACTTGGCCTAGGATAAAAATGTATTTCTGCCATTATTCCACAAATCGCCATCACATCCTACCTTACCTGTCATAGTAGATAAATGATTGACATCAAGTCCTAACAACTGTTCGTCTACCAAGTCAGCACCATCCCGTCCATATCACTTGCGAATGGCTAAGTCTTAGACTTGTTGGGGGCAAAATGTTTATCATGCAGCTACTTGATGGAGTAATGCAAATGATCTTGACAATTGGAAAAAAAGTCCTAAAAAAAGACAAAACATTGGCAAAAAGTCACGAGAAAAAGACAAAAACATTGGCAGCAAAGGATCCTGAAAAAAAAGACAAAAACATTAATAAAAAGTCTTGAAAAAAAAAAAAGACAAAAACATTGGAAAAAGTCTTGAAAAAAGACAAAAACATTGACAAAAATTCCTGAAAAAGAGACAAAAACATCGCAAAATGTCTTGAAAAAAGAGACAAAAAAATCATAAAAAGTCCTGAGGAAAGACCTAAAAATCGTAAAATGTCCTGAAGAAAACCAAACAAAACGTTAGACTGTGTGAGGCACACAAGTGCACTGTCATCTCTAGTCATAGTCAATCAAGTCAATCAGTCTTTGTCATCCATCCGAACTACGTTGTCTCTGCGCATTTGTTACGTAGGCAAGACTCACACTTGAGTCCCCAAGACATTAGGTCAATCTTTTTAGGTTTGTCAAAATAAAATCATGACGCAATCTTTGCTCATCAAGATAAAGTCATTGGTCTTGCCGAACTACGAGGTCTCTGAGTGTATGACGTAGGCAAGGCCATCTATCGATGAGCCCCCGAGGCCGCACTAGGTCAGTCCATTAGGGTTCATGGCACTACATTGGCACACACGTCAAAAAAGTATTCAAGACAACACGAATCTTTCCCAAATGAACAAAACTCATCATGACAATCATTATCATAGCAAGACAATCTCATCAATGCAATCTCATATCATCAAGGCAATATCGGCATATAGTCAAACAAAAGTCAAATCTGGTCAACGCAAGTCAAATCATCATAAACTGGTCAAACTGTCAAATTTTAGTTAGTCTTCATATGAGTCCTTCTGAACGATAACCTCTATCATTTACGCCTTAGGATGTGTACTTCCTAGGCATCGTCATTGTCATTCGACATTTTGAGTGATTCTCTTGACATCTAAAGATCACTCTTCTTGGCATAAGTATTCTTTAGATGTGTCCTTCTGAAGAACCAACTCTGTCATTTATGCCTTAGGATGTGTCCTTCCTAAGCATTATCATCATTCCGAGGGACCCCTTACGACCATTAGGGATCAAAATCCTCTCAACATCAGCATTATTCAGGATGAGTCCTTCCTGAATTCACCAAGTCTCGCCATTTTTTAGGATCGTCAAACTTTAAACGTTCAAACATCTCAACATTATCAATCATGGCATCTTGACATCAGAACAATGGATTTCCAGATGCACTTGGCAAACACTTGGCATTTTTTTTAGTTTTTATCATGATATTAGTTTTTCAGCGAGATCCCACTAAGCAGGATTTAGAGAAGCAACGACGTATCATGTCAATTGACACGCATGACTACTAGTTTCTCAGTGAGGTCCTGATTCTGGGATTTAGAAAAACAATGACATATCATGATAAGGACTCTTTCTTTTTGTATTTTGACAATCATGTCACTAGTTTCTCAAGGATGTCCTGGAAACGGGATTTAGAGGAGCAACGACATTTCATGACTTGTCCTTTTTATCTTTTTCTACTTGTGGTTGATTATGACAAAGACTGGGGCAATAACGCTCTTGGTATGAGTCATAATCTTCCTTGTCTGTGACTGCTTGTCTTATGTGATGGTCACGACCTTGCACACCTTGATCTATGTCATATCATGGTGTTTCTTAGCCATCACAACAATACGCTAATAATGATTAAGAGCAATAAATATTAGTCCTATGGCGATATTTTTGGAAAGGATTTGGTCTAGGAACTAACATGCATCTTCTTTTAGTCTTGTCCTTCTTCTCTCGCTCGGCTCATATAGGCGTGCATCCATATCATCATCCATTTCTTCTGCACTAATATTTCTTCGTCTCTTCATATTCTAGTCTTCTAATTAATTTCGAGAGCACACTCATGTTCTTGGAACCCGTCTGTCCTCTCGAGGGGGCATACCGCAACCCTCCTCATCATTCTTCCTCATCTTATTTTGCACTAGGGCATTTTTTGACTTACTTTCTTTGTCACAATGAGACAAGCGACATTATGACAAAGAGGGGCAAAATGTAGACACCCACAAAATGACCTAGGCTTGCAAGCTTTCACATTTCACTTTGTCCTAGCATAATTAAGACATTTAATTATGTCCTTCGGTCCACATTAGACTATTGATTAAATAATTCATAATTATTTAGTGTTCATAATCCTTTGATTCTAATGATTATTAAATAAATAGATTTTTATTTATTTATTAAATACGTCATTAACTGTCTAAGTCTTTCTTTAATTAAATAAATTTCTTAATTTATTTAATTCCCCCTTCTGCATTTAATTCTTATTGATTATTAAATAAATGAATTACATTTATTTATTTAATACGTCACTGATTGTCTTAATTAAATAAATTGATTAATTTATTTAATTAATTGGTCTTATCTCCTAAATTAAATAATTAAAATAATTATTTAATTGCCAATTTCATATTCTCCTCATTTTAAATAAATTAAATTATTTAAAATGTCATGTCAATCCTAACTGTCAGTCTTTTTTGATAAATAATCTGAAAAATATTATTTATTATCTCTCGAAATCCATAATTTGAATTATTTTAATTCAAATTAGTAATTAATCTTCCAAAAATCAAGTAATCGGGCAGATTCTTGATTTTCCAAATCTGATCTTCAGTCCATATCTTATCTCTTTGATTTTTCGAATCTTGCAAATCAAGCGATCGTATCTCTTTGATTTTTTGAATCTTGCAAATCAGGCAATCTTATCTTCTTGATTTTTCAAAAATCTTTATTTCTTTAATTAATTTCCTCATTTATTCTCCACCGTCGATCCAATTTTATTCCGACCGTTCGATTAAGGATTTTACCCTAACCCTAATTAGGGATTCTCAGGTTAAATCTGGATCGTTCGTTTTAGGGTCTCTTCATTGATTTATCTCATCCGTCCGTTCGAAATGGCCTTTTCTATAAAATGCCATTTCCTTCTCATGTTTGAGACCTTGATATTTTTACGTAATTACTATAGTCATTTACTTAGCTTCACATTTCATTGTCATAGGCAATTGTAGTATTTCATTATTGGCATTAGGTTTTAGGCATTTGATTAATATTGACATTTGTTTTAGACATAGGCATTGGCAAGAGTCATAGGCATAGCAAATCCTTCAAATCTTGTTGTAGGGCTTAGACATTTAGATTGCTCAAAGTACAAATCTGAGGGCAACATTTCCAGCAAGCAAGAAGGTATAACGAAGATCAATCATGGAAGATGGAGACTCTTGGTGATATATTTCCTTTTCGTTTTCATTTGATTTCCATTGTACTTCGTTACTTCATTGGATTTTTATGTTATTTGTGCTAACCCATCTAACAATCTGATTTCCCTTGATTACACCTGCATCACAAAATGTTAGGTGTAATGCATGTCATCCATATCATACATGTCATCATAAATGCATTTACAATCATCATCATCATCACATACATCCATCAATATCATAATCATGCATGTATGTATAACTAAATATCCAAAGCATTACATAGGAATTATATATAGAGCATCATTAAATTCCATCATATCATATATATATCAATATTAGAAGTATAAAATAATGTCCATAAAGTCCATAATAATAGTCCATATAGGGTTTTTCACATAATAAAGTACATGTGGAGAGGAGTTGCAATATACAAATACATATAGGTATATTTGACACATCATGGTGTCCTAAATCAGAAAGAATCAAAGAATATCTACTCTAATCAAAGAATATGTTGAACAAAATCTGTACAATTTTTTTTATGTCAAATCTGCATATATTTACACTCTTTGTTACGGAATCTATCAAAATAAGGACCCTATTCCTATACCTATCCCTTGTCCCCCTAGCCACTACTACCTACATCCGACCTCTAGGGTGAATCTACCTCATATCCTCTACTATGTTGGGGAATCTCCATATAATCACTATAACCTATGGTCTATGTATGTCCTAACTGGGATGATGTGAGCCTCTATGGAGTTTCCTTTACATATGGTGGGACCCCCTCTAAGCTATATTTGGAATAGTTGTATAATATTCTCCCATCTAGTATCGTACCTCCATCCTGGAATCATCCAACCCTCTTCCTATACTCATGCCTGATCCCTTTCCATATTGTAATCATCCCACTATTGGTGCAGCCTCCTCCTCTCCTTGTCCCAGACATCTTGCGCTAATATCAGATTAGTCACCTATGCCTCTGCTTGTCCTACCCTCCCCACTACCTCATCTCTCTCTCTCTCTCTCTCTCTATAGTGTTTACACCTAATCTCTAGCTTGCTCTACCAAAACCATTGCATTGTTTCTCTCTCCCTAGGTGGTCTCCAATAATCCTTGTAACTGCTCTACCTCCCATCAAAACCTATCCTCCTTCATTGTAGCCCAATAATTTTCTATTGGTTGTGCCCCATGCAACCTTTCCACCTCTGCCTACAACCACTCCCTCTTTTCCTCTCACTATCAAAACTTCTTCTATAGCATGTAGACACGATCTTATGTGCCTGCTAATCTCACGACAGGATCCTCTATGTGTGGTGGATGTTATACCACTATTTCCCTCTCCTCCACTACCGAGACATCTATGTCCATCTTTCACCTTTT
>VDFB02386988.1:0-46033 GCA_007258455.2 Sequoia sempervirens
TATTGCAAATTTTCTGAGATTGAGTTTGTAATTGTTGAAATAAGGGTTTTGAGGGCTTGAAAATGTGTTTTTAACTCATTCCACCTATTGTGTACCCTATGGCTCAGTTGAATGAGGCTATTATGCTATTTTAAGATGATAGGGTGATTTTTTTGTGTAGGGAGAAGGAATTGAGAAGTTATCGGTGTTGTCCCTAGGTGTTTTGGGGAGTTAGGGTATGAAAGTGGTGGTTTAGTGAATGAGTTTGATGAAAAAGAGTTAGTAAAGAGTGGATAATGTATTTTTAAACATTTTCAGGTCCATTTAGATGTGTTGGAGGCTTTGGTATAGAGAGGATAGATTTGGATAGTTGATTTCCATAAAACTCTCATGTTTTTATGAATAAGCAACCCTAGTATAAGGGTTTTTTTGTTTGGCATTTAGATCTAAGTCATGGGAGTTAAAAATTTGTTGATTTGGATGATTTGAGGTCTTTTAAGAGACTTTCCATTTATTTTTGTGGAAGGTAGTAAATTTGGAGGGTACTTCCTTTGTAAAATAGGCTTAATTGGCTTTGTAGGATAGCAGTGAAGCCTTGTTTTGAGAAGGTTGGTCCAAAGTGACCTAATTTGAATTTGAGATATGTTTTAGTATGCCAAAATGGGTGTCTAAAAAACCTTTTTTTTTGTGGATTTGAGTTGATTCTAGAAAGATATTCTCCATTACCACCATTTGGACACCTATAAGAAAATTGCGAAAGAATGGTGAAAACCCATTGAGATAGGGTTCGGGGAATTGGAAAAGTGATCAGTTAAGGTTGGATTGATTTTTTTTTACCTTAGACCTCCCTAATCTACATCAGTGAAGGATGTGATGTGTGAAATGTGAGCAAGAAGTAGGTGTGCGAGTGTGAAAGAAATGTGAAAGAGGATTTGAGCCTAAATAGTGAAGACCTTAACAAAATTGTTGAGCGACGACTGGGAGAAGTAATACCACTTATATAGAGCTTCATTTGGAATTAAATTCAACACAAGGAAGGTGTATTCCATCAGTTCATATTTGTGGCAATGAGCCATAACTTTCATATTTCTAGTAGTAAGCCATTTTTTGTATCTCTGGGTTGTAGCCCTGTGGATAGTGATTCCTTCTATTGGCAGTGAGCCCTTTTTGTAATTAGTTTTGATATTCTCTATAGTGTGAGTTAATACTCACCATGGTTTTTCCCTTGTTAGGTTTTCCATGTAAATCGGGTGTTATTGTGTTTATGTGATGGTTTTCATGTTCTGCTCTTGCACTTAATGTTTAATGATCTAAGAAGTGTTAAGGTTATGTTTTGATAAATGATTTAAGGGTTTAATTTTGTGACAAATAATTCACCGCCCTATCTCAATTGTCCAATTCAACACCATATACCCAATTTAGAGAAAAAATTGGAGAATACAATATTTCACCTTTTGGAGTAGATACATGAATATGTTATAAGAAGATTTATACAAGGGATTATATGAAGAATTAAGAAGGAATTGATAAAAAATCATACAAGTACATTTATGTAATGAGAAAGAGAGGAATCATGGAGTGAAAGAATAAATATTGTAATGTTCATTACCCATTGAATAAGAAACTTAGAGGGTGGTACTTTTCTTTTTAATTTGGTGCTTCCTAAAGGAGATATTGACATTTCTCTAGTAGGTTGGTGCCTACGAATTAAGTTATGAGATTTGGTGCTTCCAATGAGTTAGAACTCACAAATTAAATGAAGGGTTGGTACCTCTAGTGGGTTGGTGCCTCTATTATATTGGTGCCTCTAGTAGGTTGGGGCCTACAAATTTTATAAAAAGAAGATTAATAAAAGCAATACTTTTGTCCTGGTTTTCTCCATAAGGGTTTCCATGTAAATATCATGTGTTATTGTGTTCTTCTCATGTGCATGATTATTGATGTTGAGAAAATGATGTTATTGTGATTGATAGTTTTAATTGGTAAAAGTTGTTATATTGATTCAACCTCCCCTCTTAGTATAACCATGTACTCATCAATTGGTATCAAATTAGGTTCCTTCAAAAAATTCTAACCAAAGTAGATTGTGAGAGCACACATGGAAAAAAGAAAAGGAAATAAGGGAGAAAGAAATGCCAAGAAAAGTGTTAATAAAAAAACATCAAATGTAAAAGAAAAGGTGATAAATGGAACACAAAGGAAATAGAAACAAAAGATGATGTCTTCAAAAGGGAAAAACATCTTGTGAATAAAATAAAAGAAGATATGAGCTTAGAAGAGGATTCAAAAGAATGTGATGAAAATGTTGATATGAATAGTGAAGTTGATGATGAAGAAATTTTTGAGGAAGAACTCTATCAAGCTATAGACAAGATTGAGAAACTTAGGAAGAATAATCTAAAGTACAAGATGTTATTTCAAGAAGAGTGTGAATCAAATGCCAAATACAAGAAAAATCCAAAAAGGTGATCATTGATTTGAAAGATAAAATAAATGAAGTAGAGAAAAAATGATCAATTTGAAAATCCAAATTGAAGAAGAGAAAATAATTCAAGAAAATTTAAAAATCTAATTGAGAGCAAAGGAAGAAAGTTGTGAAAGGTTCGTGTGAAATTGTTTATGTGGGGAAAGAATTGGAGAAGACAACCATCAAGTTGAACACAAGCCTCAAGTTTGAAAAGAGCACCAAAATACTAGATGACATCATTAATGGGAAAAGGTCACCATCAAATAAAATAGTACTTGGCTATAAATAAGATCAAACATTCAAGGAAGATTCCAAAGAGACTCCTAAGAAGACAAATGAGAGAAGGAAAAAAAGCCTTGAAGATACCTTAAAAATACCTATTAGAAATGAAGGTAGCCATAAGACAAAGACTCCTAAAGTTGACAAGGATGATGTAAAGAAGTCCTTTCCTCCAAGGCAAGTACATACATTGAGATTCCAACATTATTTCTATGGATATTTCTATTCATGCAATCAATTTAGTCACAAGGTAAAAGATTGTAGAAAACATATAAGATATAATGATGGATGGAATAGAAATGGAAATTCTTACGGGTGGACAAGAAGAAAACATAATTCATATTTTCCTCTAGTGAACTATAGTGTTGTATGCTACAAATATAATAACTATGGACACATTGCACAATATTGTAGAAGTAGCTTTGTGAAATCACCTAGACAACACAACATGGAAGATACCATGACCAAACAAAAAGGAAATTCTATAAAATTTTGGTGAAGGAAACAAGAACAATATAATGAGAAGGATAAATCTATGCAAGTGAAAATTTCATTACATGGACAAGAGATATCTATTAGTTCATAGGTAGAAGCACAATTTTAGGGGGAGCTAAGTATTGAATTATCCTTCAGCCCCATAAAGAAGATAACTCAAAACACAAATTATCAGAAAAATTGAAGAGAAGAATCCACTTGTGCAATAGGTTAGTATCAAGGGAAATTAATGAATTGGTGTCTATATAATTGTTGGATATGTTAAAGATCCTTGATTATGAAAGATTGGATACCTTTAACTCATGCACATTAAGTTGGAATTTACAAGTGTCTCCATGGGATTCAAGAATTGGTAAAATAGAGAGATGATGCTAAAGCTTAAAGAAGTGAAAATTATCTTATATTAATTCATATTAGAGGAAGAGAAGATATGGTTAAAAATTAAGAATAGGGATCACAAAGCTTTAACCTTTCATCATAGCATGAGAAGATATGAAGAAGAAAGTAGTGAAGAATTTTGTAAGAATAAAATTGATAAGATGGTTCTCCAAAATCCTAGCAAGAGGATGTGAATAATCTAAAGGAGTCTTTTCTTTAAGAGTATGCTCACATATTTTCATTTGACATTTATGTTAGAATGCACAAGCATGTGTTGGAAAAAAGAAAAAGAAATTGATAGTGGAAAGTTGGATGGTTGTGCTTATGTTCAACTTCACATTAAATGTGTCCCTATTGGTGTAATGAATCCATAGAATACATGTATGGAAGTATGATGAGCATATCTTCAACATTAATTTCAAAAAAGGAGAGTTAAAACAAGGGAGAGTTATAGGAATAGGAAGAATGATTCCATTGATGTCAAGAGGAAGAATTACGAAAGGAATCTTCAAAAGAAACTTAAGAATGAAGAGGGGAAAATTGTATCAATACTTGAGGGAGTTAAGGTGTCATATGAGAAATTTAAATCTATTGTGAATAATATCAATAGAGAGGAGTATATTGCCTTGGAAGGTAATAAAAGAGTAAAGTTTTAGTGTGGTAGCCCTTGTAAATACAGAGGTAATTTATAGTATATAGAAGGTATTAAAAAGGGAGAAAAAGGAAGTGAAAAGAAGAGTTACCTTTTGAGAGAAAAATAATTAGAAGGAAGAATCTACGCTTGTGCAAGCTGCACTACATGGAAAATTTTGAAGAGAAGCATGAATTTAGGGGGAGATAATCATTGCAATAACTTTAAAGCTCTATGGAGAAGAAAGTTCAAAGATAGATTAGCTGTTAAAAATTCCTTATGAAAGTGATGAGTATCCCATTACCATTGATTTTAGAAAATGAAGACAATTAGAGAAATTGGAGATATGATTGTCTTTATGTTGAACTTCATATTAAAGGAATAAGTATATCACTATTATTGATTTCAAGAAAGAGGGAGAATTATTGGAAAAATTAAAACGATCCTATAGATGTTAAAATGCAGAATTTCTCATGTACTAAGATAAGAAATAGCAAGAAGACTCTCACAAATAGATCAAAATGGATGACCATCATTTAGTAGCCATGGATAAAGAAGGAATAATCAAAGATGCATAAATAATGATGAGATAGCTAAACAAGTTTCTAACTTGTTAGATTCAAGGAGATGATCCAAACTCTCTTGGACAACTAAAGATGAAGAAATTCACCAAAGAAATTTAGAAAACAAAGGATCAAGAAATAGAGAAAGAGGAGTATTAGAGCAAGGGGAGCATTAGAAAATCTCTAAAAGGGGGAGAAGTATATGTTTATTGTATTTGATGTAAGTATAAGAATAGATGTTTCCCATTATTCATTTGTGAATAGAAGCTTCATGAATGTACCTTTTCCATTGATGTCAAAGGGGGAGAAATATAGAATGAGGGAGAGTTGGAGAAAGATAGTCATATTTCCATCAATGACAAAGGGGAGATTGCAGGAAATGTTTGTCATTGATGTCAAAGGAATACTATCATCATGATTGATGTCAAAGGTGAGATTTTTATTTTCATTGATGTCAAAGGTATATAGATGATTGGAAAATGTTATCATTGATGTCAAGTTTATGAAAAAGTTTGTTGGAATTGATAATGTTATTGATGTCAAAGGTATGAAAGTTATGATGCCTAGTTTGATTATGTGCAACATGCAGTTAATAAAAGATATATATAAATATTCATATATGAAATCATGGAGTTGTTGAATATGTAGTTCAGGAGTGATAATTGTGAGCTAACAATCCATGAAAGGTTCAAGTGAAAAGTCATCATTCATGAGATTCTATGAGAAACAAATGGTATAAATTATGAACACTAAATGGCATAATAAATGGTAAATGTATGCACAACAATTGGTATAATGTAAGAACAACAATGATAATGTAATAAAGAGGAAGTGATTAGAAAGAAAGATATAAAAGGTTATTAATATAAATGGTTATAATGTATGCAATGATTAATATACAACATGACAAGTGATTCATATTATGGTAGAAACTATATTCAATAAGGTAGAGGCAACAATTAAAGTGAAAGTCTAAAGAAACTATTAGCATAATGAAAATTCATATAAAACAAATGCAATATAAGACAAATCAAATAGGACAAAAAAAAACATAAGAAAAAACTAGGAAAAGACAAAATTTAAGAAAAAACTAAAGAAAAGAAAAAGTATTATAAAGAAGTGACTATAAACTATAAAGAGATACAATTCATACAAAGAAATGAATATTATTAACAAGCAGTACAATTATTCAAGAAAAGTGTAGCAGCTAAAAGTTCATATATATTTTTTAAAGGCAACAAATACTATTCAAGGAGTTGTAAAGGATTAATGAAGGAAAAAATATAATTAAGGAAAGGACATCAATTATTCTAAAGGTTAATGAAAAAGCAACAATTAGATTAAAGGTAACAATTAGTTTGAAAAATAAAAAGACATGTCTTTTTAAAGGTTATCTCTATTCAAATAGTTGTCTCCTTTCATGAAGATATATATGTAGATTGAGAGATATTGTGAGGAAGTGTGTGAGGTATGTTGAATAAAATATATATCATGTACACCAAGCAATTGAAGAGAAAAAAAATTATAAAAGAAGAATATATGCAGACATAAAAGAAGAATATGAGTAGATGTAAAAATGGAATACATGCAAGTTTGAAATAAGTATATGCAGACTTGAAAGAAGATTTGAAGATAAGTCAAAAATGAAATTTTATTAGATTTAAACCAAACCAAATGAGCAGATGTGAAAGGAAGCATAAACATATTTAAAAGAGACTCTATACTAGCTTTGGTGCATACTTCATAGTCCTCTTTTGGAGCAAAATATCAAGGAAATTTTGATCAACATATTGAGGTGATTCTTATCATCATATTGGAGTAAGTTATAATACATATCAAGAGAAAACTTCTTGTAGTTATTGTCACAAACCATATACCTAATTTGGAGCATAATTGAAGCATACAGTATATCACATTTTGGAGCAGATACATGAATAGGTTATAAGAAGATTTTTACAAGGAATATATGAAGAATTAAGAAGGAAAATATATTTATGAGTTGGATTGAGAATGGATCATACAAGTACATTTATGTTATCAAAAAGAGAGGAATCATGGAGTGAAATAATAAAGATTGTAATGTCCATCATCCATTGAAGAATCAACTTAGAGGGTGGTACTTTTCTTTGGAAGTTGGTGCTTTCTAAAGGAGATATTGGTGTTTCTCTAGTAGGTTGGTTCCTATGAATTCAGTTGTGATATTTGGTGCTTATAGTGAGTTGGCGCTCAAAAATTGAATGAGGGGTTGGTGCCTCTAGTGGGTTGTTACTCACAAATTGAATGAGGGGTTGGTGCCTCACAAATTTAATGGTGGGTTGGTGCCTCTAGTAGGTTGGTGCCTAAAATTTTTGTAAAAAGATGATTTTAATAAAATAAATATTTTTTCCTTGGTTTTCTCCTGTAAGGGTTTCCACATAAATATCATTGGTTATTGTGTTCTTCTCATGTGCTTGATTATTGATGTTGAGTAAATTATGTTATTGTGATGGATAGTTTTAATTGCTTAAAGTTGTTATACTAATTCAACCCCCTTTAAGTATAACCATGTTCTCATCAAGTATCATGTTTATATTACATATATACTCTAGGTACTTTGTATCCAAGATTGGACAAATTTCCTTGCAAAAGGTACCTAAGGTAATAGTAGTAGAGATCAACTAATCTATGGTAGTATTAAGTAGATCAATGTCAACATTATTATCATTACAGATAAAGACTAATAGAATTGGATCGAATGCTCTAAAGCTTGCTTTCCATTGATCAAAAGACTTGAGTTCTCCACTCTTATTTAAAATTCTTGGCATAATATTTATCTCAATGTTCTTAAAAAACTTTAATTTTTCCTTTACATTTTGTGCCAATTTAACCATGTATACCTATGTTCCTCCCACTAGTTTTTCAATGTTCCATGTGAGCATAATGTTACTAGGAATATAATTTTCAAATCTTTCTCCTTTGTATATGCCTTGTAATTTGACAATCCTTGGTATCCATTTATTTATTACATGTTTCTTAGCTACTCTGGATCCTTATCTATTCTAGCATAGGAAACTTAGAGATGTGAATAAGCTTGGTGGGAATATTCAAGCTTCCTAAGAGTCTTGGATACCCTATGCTTCAAGAATTCATCCAAAAAAATTCTCATTTTCTTCATTTTTTTGTCTTGATAAATTTTCACCTATTCCTCTATCCTTTCATTTTTTAGGAAGCTCATTCTTTTCTTTCATCAAGATACTTGTTAGTCCTCATGCTAAGGAACTTTCCTCTTTAGAACTAGTTGGTGGAGGTGCTACTTGTGTCTCTTGCATTTTTAACTTGTTGTATTCAAAATTGAGCTTTACATGATCCTTTAGCAATTGATCATAATCATCCCACAATTTCCTTACAGTCGCCTCACTAAATTTTGAAGTGTTGACAACCAACAAAGAAGCTTTGGGTGGAAAGTATCTGATAATATTTTCATTATTAGGGCAACCCTCATTTATTGTACAACTTCTACAACCTGAGTATTATTGGTGTTTGATGTAAGAGCCCATATATCTAGGGTTTCCCACTTGGGTTGAGTCTAGACCTAGAATATGCTTGTTTTGCTTGTTCTTCTAAAGAGAATAACTCTTCATCCTTACTTCTTATTGTATCAAGGGCTATTGAAGAAGGAATATACCAATCAGAGAGAAATAGCAACCCACTTTCTCTTACCAGCCCGTATTCCCTCCTCAAGGGTTATTTTTAACATCAAAATTGATTTCTTTTAGCACCCTCTTTGTGACCTCTTCATAATTGGAATGGTACACCTCTACTTTTTCCTTATTGAGTTTCTCATGAAACTCTTCTCTTTTTACTCTTATGAAAAAACCCTTAAATTATTTTGATCTAACAATTTATCATCAGAGATGAATTGTGTGCATGCCATGTCCCTTATATCATTTACCTCATCTCTACCCCTATTACATTTATTTTGAATATGATCTGAGGTATACTATCAACGTTCACCCTAGGAGGAGATGTAATTGCTTGATTCACCTCCTCAACTGTTTGATGTAGGACCATATAGGGGTACCAAGCAATCTCGCACAGCTAAAAATATTTTAAAATTTTATGCTTGTATTTTGTTTTAATTTTTGGTTGCATGCACAAATTATTGAAATTATCAACTCCTCTAGCATGGCAGAATTTGGTGATAGATTGTGGGAAAATAAAATTATTAATTGATTCATTTTTAAATTATTTTAAAATTCATCAAAAGATATTAATTTTTAAAAAAGGAAAATCCCATACCCAAGCTTGGATTGGTAATTTAATATGCTTTGTAACTCCACTTTGAAATTAGAATTTGTATTTTTTTTGCAAGATTGGAATGCAAGGTGTTGAGGGAGAGTGGAGAGAGTGGGTTGTGAGGTGGGAAGACCAATTTTTATTTATAATTGAATACACCCACATCCAGGAAGGAGTAATTAGAATTTTGGAGGTTTTACTAGCATTTTGGGCAAGAGGGAGTTTGTCTAGGTCGTAATTGTGAGACTTAGTCTCAGTAAATTGGGCATAAATTTATCATATTGTATTGAAATGGAAAAATTCAAAATGTTATAGAAATCTGGGAAGGAGGTGCACAAACCTAGAAATTGTTTTAGAAGATTCATAGAAATGATGGAGTAGTGATAGACAAAAAGCGATGGGTTTTAGAAGATCTAAGACAAAAAAAGGAGAGGGAAACATAGAGTTCAAGAGAAAGGTGCAAAAATTTTGGAGGAATTGTATGAAGATTTTTGGGCAATGAAAGAAGCTACATGAGGAGCATGAGGGGAAGATTTGACACCTTTTTGTATTGAGAAAATGATGTAATTGTCTCAAGTTGATTTAATGTAATAAAAATAGAATTGATTGTGTTTACATTTCTTTTGTTTTATGAATTATTGTTTGTTGCAGTGGAGATATGTTGCATTGTGAGTTTGTGAGAAGCAGTTGTGCTTGCAACAAATGGTATAAGAGCCAAAGGTTCTAAGTGCATAACCAGATCATCGAATGTGAGGTAGCTTATGCTAGGACTAGTGGGTGGATAGAGGAAGCATGATAGAGTTGTCTGAGAAGCTTGAGGGAATTGTTGTAGGTGTGCAAGGAGACCTGGGCAATTGAGAGCTAAGAGGGACAAACCATGGAAATGCAAAGCATGTGAGTTGAGGTGATATTGCAGTAGACAAGATGGGGTGGGTCATGAGGAGACTTGGAAGAATATTATTTTTGGAACAATATTGGGAGAAGTTAGAAAATGAGAAGTTTGAGAAGGTGGGATAGATGTTGTGTGAGGAAGTGAGAAAAATCAAGATGAGCATAGATAAATTGAAGAACATTGGCAAAGATGAGAAGAAACTAGTGAAGAAAAGTGAGAAGAAGAAAAAGGATAGTGGAAATAAGAGTGGAAGTAAAGAGTGTTTCATCCAAAGACAAAAGGAGAAAGATGTGAGAAAAGCCCCTACAAAGGTACACAAAGAATTAAAAAAATATCAACAAAGGATGAAGATGAATTTATGATTTTAGTGGTAGAATGTGAAGAAATTGTAGCTATTGACAAGATTGCAACAGTAGAGGATGTAGTTGTGGCGGTGAAGTTCCAGGAAGTTGCAACACAAGATGAATAAAATGGTGATGGGACAACAAAAGAGAAAGAGGTAAAGTTAAATTTTCTTGAATTTAGTGAAGATGAGTTTACAAAAATTATTTTTGGAGGTGAGAAGATGGATGTTGTAGTGAAGAATGAGAAAAAATATGTTGGGATAGCCAACCAAAATGAGGTAAATTTTAATTTTGAATTTAGTTGTGATGATTTTATACCTTCTTTGGTGAGAGTAGAAGAGGATGTTGAGAAAGAAGAGAGCATGTAGATGGAATTTTTAATTTACATGGAGTACTAAATGCAGATTTGAATAAGGATGCCATAGATTTTTATTGTTGTTTGGATAATACATATTTGCATATAGATGTTGTAGAGGATGATGCAGGTGGAGCTTGGTGGAGGTGGTTAGTCTATGGTGGGGTTGAACCTATGAATGAGAAGAGGAGAGTAGAGTTTATTTGGTGGAGGAGGGTGATACATGGTGGATGTGAATCCATGAGAGGAGAGAAGAATGGTGAATGGAGTTGTGGAAGGAGGATGGTGCTTGTGTCGATGAAGTGCTAGAAGAAGAGGAAGAAGAAATCATTTCATGTGCACTTTGGACAATGATGGAGTTTGTTGTAGATTGCTTGCAATATGAAAGAATGGTTCTACCATTCAACTCCACTTTTGTGAGCCCATGCTCACAAAATTTTTACCATAGGTGTTTGATGTGGGATCATCCAGGGGTACCAAGCAATCCTGCACAACTAAAAATATTTTTAAATTTTATGTTTGTGTTTTTCTTTTGGTTGCAGGCACAAATTATTGAAATTCTTAACTCCTCCAGTATAGTAGAATTTTGTGATGGATTGTGGGAAAATAAAATTATTAATTGATTCATTTTTAAATTGTTTTAAAATTCATCAGAAGATGTTAATTTTTTGAAAAGGAAAATCCCACACCCAAGCTTGGAGTGGGCATTTAATATGCTCTGTAACTCCACTTTGAAATTGGAATTTGTATTTTATTGCAAGATTGGAATGTAGGGTGTTGAGGGAGAGTCAAAAGAGTGAGTTGTGAGGTTGGAAGACCAATTTTGATTTAAAATTGAATGCACCAACATACAAGAAGAAGTAATGAGAATTATGGAGGTTTGATTGGCATTTTGGGGAAGAGGAAGTTTGTCAAGGTCGTAACTGTAAGACCTAGTCTCAGTATTTTGGGAATAAATTTCTCATATTATAATGAAATAGAAAAATTCTAAATGTTATAGAAAGATGGGAAGGAGGTGAACAAAACCCAGAAATTGTTTTAGAAGATTCATATGAATGAGGGAGGAGTGATAGACATAAAGTGATAGGTATTAGAAGCTTTGAGATGGAAAAAGGGGATGGTAGCGTGGAGTTCAAGAGAAATGTGCGAAAATTTTGGAGGAATGGTATAAATATTTTTGGGCCGAAAAAGAAGCTACATGAGGAGCATGGGGGGCAAATTTGAACCCTTTTTATATTGAGAAGATGATGCAATTTTATTAAGTTGATTTAATCTAATAAAAACATAATTGATTGTGTTTGCATTTCTTTGGTTTTATGAATTATGTTTTGTTGCAAAAAAAATATGTTGCATTGTGATTTTGTGAGAAGAAATTGTTATTGCATCACTATGGGCTCAACCCCATCCTCTTCTTTTGGACCTAGTGGATAATCAACCAAATATGGTTGATCAATATTCCTCTTCTTCTATGGTTTGTCATGTGAGGCAAACTCCCTTATTACTAGCCCTTTTTCCTTTCTAACAAATGCATAAGTATAGGGATACATCTTGGGATGATAAGATGGACTTTCCTCCATCATTGGGGCCTTCCCAATTAGGTTGTTAATGTTATTCAAAATCATCTAAATCCTAGCAATAAGATATTTTATTTCATCATAGGCCCTTGGAAAATTTTCCATCTTCAAAGCCTTTATGTCCTCAACCTTTTTAAAGGATACCCATTTTATTATTCTATCATTTACTTATTTATCATCAATGTAATTCCTAAGAACATCCTCACCAAAGAGGAGTTGATGTGCAAATGCTGATATTTTTATACTCAACCTCACCTGATTGATAAAACCTTTAGGGTCAAATGGCCTTGTGATTTCCTAATCTATCATGAAGGCTTGAAACATTGGATAAATTGGTTCTAGACACTCCCTTATAATTGTGAATTATAAAAAAAATATGGAAAATGGGAAGAAGGAACCCTTCCTTTTCCCCTTAAGGTCGGATTTTTCAACTTCACTTAACTACCAAATTATCTCCAAATATGTCAATCTGAGAGAAACATATTTGGGCATGACAAGGGGTCCTTAAATGCATCCATATACCCTTATTATCATAGATTCTAAATGGAGATGCCAATCTCCCCAATTATGTTGCACATACAATTCTAGAGTATTGTCTTTGGGTCATTAGAAATCCATGATTTACTTCTATTATCTATCTCCTCTCACTCCCATGAGTGTCAAAACCCTATTGAAAAAATAATTCTCAAATATCACATAGCTATTTGCATCACAATGCATGTACCATACATGGGTCCAATATTGGATAGGAAAAAAGTTTCCCTTGTAATCTAGCATTCTAACCTATAGAGCATTATCCCACATTGTCTTGCCCCATACAAGAACATATGACATAACAAGGAATACCATCTGAAGTTTACCACCTTAATTCTCTTCTTTATTTCCACTAATTTCTTGTGAATCCCATTTGAAATTTGTGTGGAAAAATCAAACTCAATATTGACTATGGGATTTTATATTTTTGGTGTCATATACACCAGTTGCACATGGAGCTTGGTCTAAGAATATTCTCCTATAACTTGGAAAAGGGTATAGTAAGTCTTTCTAAAATAGTCCTAAAATGTTTCTAGGTTGAAGGTCTCTACCTCACTTGCAAGGATTCTCATAGACCTTTTATCAAACCCCTTCAGCCTGTATTTTGGTAGAAAAATGCCTTGTAGCTATTTTTGTCTTGCTAGTACTTTTTCTTGAAAAGGTCAAAATCTATGACCTTGTTGGTTGCTACCTTTAGGATAAAAACTTCACAAATGGAAGCTTTGTAAATTGCCACAAGTTCTCCCCCATTTTCTACCCAGATGATTCTAACATTCTTATCATAGTTCTTAGCAATGTATCTGATGAGTTATACATTCATGAATACATTGGGGACAATTAACTTCTTGAGGTCATATGTCTAGACATTGGAAATTGGAACCCTAGACACCTTCTTGGTGTACTAATGTGAAAAAAACCTCCACCCAATCATAGGTATCTCTACATCTTTGTGGTTCCTTTGATTATGTAGTAGGCCACTTGCTACACCAAGGCCATGGGCATGAATATTTTTTCTTAAAGAACTCAAGAGTTACACAATTAAATCCTTGTCAAAGGGAATTTTGGATGAGGATGATTGGCCTCTGGATTGGATCATGGCCAAAATTTAGGGTTTATATGGTATTGAAGCAATTTAATAGATTTTAAAATTCAAAAACCAACCCTATATGCACAAAAATTCTTAAATTTATTAAATAATTTAGAAGGCCACTTATTTTTTTGATCTCTAGAAACCCTAGTTCATTGCTAAAGCTTGAAATTTTTGTCTTCAAACTTGATGAATGTAAAATGATTTTTCTTGATGGTCTAATTGCAAAATTGAAAAAATATCTTCACAAAGTTGAGGTAGAATTTGGTCACTTCCACCATTAATCCTCATTCACATGAGCTAGATTATGTTGGAATTATGTGCCTCAATCTCACAGGCTAAAACCTCTAAAAGAACCAAGTCGGTGTGACATCCAAATTGTCTGGCCGACTAGCAGCTTTGGAACCTTGTGAAAAGTTCTGGTCGTTGAGACCTTGCTTCTGTCTTGCCAACTGGTGTTGTCACTGTGACTTGTCGCATTCATTGTAACCCTTTGCCGAGTGGAGATCTTTGGCTGACAAGCCATTCTTATCAGATATCGGGGAGACTCTGGGTGACAAGCAGTGTCGGGGAGATTCATAGCAACTAGAGTTATCGGAGTAACACAAATGCTTCAGTATGAAGTCTTATCAATATGGATTGTCTCACCGACAGTGTTACACTCGAAGTCTTCAGGGAGACCCTTGGCTAAAAGGCTTGCTTCGGTGTGATGTCTCATCGATAGTGGTATGTCTTGTCAACAATGCAACATGTGTTTGTTATCGGATGTTTTCGGTATGACTCCTGGCGAAAGGTGGTCTCGGGGTAACATGGAGGCTTCGGTATGAAGTATTAGCGATGAAAAAAGTCTCACCAACAGTGGAACATTGTTGTGTAACTTGAAGGCATCGATATGACCTCTCAGCGATAGTGGTAAGTCTTGTTGACTTTTGGACATTTCAGAATAACATGAAGGTTTGATATGATCTCTTGGAGAAGGATGATAGTCTTGCCGATGGGAATATTCTTGTCTATGTGACTTTGGAACTTCGGTGTGATGTCTTATCGAATGGAGATTGTCTCGCCAATGAGAATTCTGAGGTTGATGCGACTTGTGAACTCGATATAACATCTTGCCGATGGTCAGGACTCTTGATGATAATGATGATCTGGCTTTGTGGCATCGAGGAGACATAGTTAGTGTCTCACCAACATGTGAATACGTTTTGAATGCCCTTGACCGATTGGGAGACCATCCTACGTGGTGTGTCTTCAACCAATTAGAGAAGCCAAATGGGAACCATTGGAAGTTAGTCTGTTTTAGCAGTTCTGTGAGGAAGTTCAATAGAAAAAGACATGGATATACTCTGTAGTTGCAGATGATGTTCGGTTGGATGATTCGTTCGATTTATGATCTGTATGAATTCGATTCTGAGAGCATTGTCATATGAATGTTCTATACAAGGTTGGTCGTTGTGAAAGTTGTTTTAATTTGACATTAGAGAGTCAAGCCTGTACTCTGTATGTAATTTCATTACTGTAATACAAAGGGGTTTTTTCTTGGAGTGGTGGGTTTTTCTCCCGTAAGGGTTTTCCCACATAAATCTGGTGTTCATCTATGTATGGTTATTTCTCTGTTTCTGTTATTACTTTCAAGTGTATCTTAATTGGACTATAATTGAAAATTTAAAAAGTATCTTTGCATTCTTCCCTGAGGTTTTGACATTAGGAGAGTTGTTTCTGCACCTTAGCTTTCCTTACAAGTGGTATCAGAGCCTGGCCAGTTGTGTTATCCTTGTGGGTACATTGGGTTTTTTGAGTCAATTTTTGTTCAATGGGAGTCTTGTAGAATTTTGGTAATTCAAATTATAGGTTCAGATGGCAAGCACGTTAGGAAAGATTGAAATTGAGAAATTCAATGGAAATAATTTTGAGTTGTGAAAACTTAAAATGGAAGATCTGTTGGTTGATCGTGATCTTTGGATTTTTGTGTCTGGAACAAAGCCTACAGGCATGAAGCAAGAAGACTGGGACCTTGTAGATAGAAAGTCTAAGGGGTTGATAAGGCTCTATTTGGAAGACTCTGTTCTTCTGAATGTGCATGAAGAGAAGAATGCATCTTCTTTGTGGAAGAGACTGGCATCTATTTATCAAGGCAAGTCCTTGGTGAATAAATTGTTCCTGAGGAAGAAGCTGTACACTTTGAGAATGCAAGGAGGGTCTGTAGTTGATCATTTGAACACATTCAACATGTTGATTGCATAGTTAACATCTGTTGGTGTGAAGATTGATGAAGAGGATCATTGTATGCTTTTATTGTGTTCTTTGCCAGACTCTTGGGATCACCTGGTGATGGCTATTGGGAGTACAACGTCTAATTTCAAGATGGAAGATGTTGTTGCTTCTTTGTTATCAGAAGAGATGAGAATGAAATCTTCTGAGATAGCAAAGGAGGCTATTGCTGTTAGAGGTAGATTGAAAGAAAAAAGCAAGAAGAAGGACAAGAAGTCCAAATCCAGATCAAAGGGGAGATCAAAGTCTCCTGGCAAGAAGTCCAAGGTAAAGTGCTGGAATTGTGGGCAACCTGGTCATGTCCGAAAGGATTGCAAAGAGGAGAAAAAGAAGAAGAAGAAGAATTATTCTGACAATGATTCTTCTCAGAGTGATGCAGATGCCTTCATTGCAGCCTTGGCTACGCAGGCATCAGATGATGTCTGGCTGATTGATTCTGGAGCATATTTCCACATGACATCTCACAGATACTGGTTCACGAAGTATGAAGAATATGATGGTGGAAAGGTGTACTTGGCAAGTGATTCATCTTTGGAAATTGTGGGCCGTGGGAGAGTCAAAATTCAATTCCCTGATGGAAGAGTGAAGGGAATCAATGATATAATGCATATACCAGGTCTGGCTCGAAACTTACTTTCTGTTAGTATGCTGAATGATATTGGAGTGCAAGTCACGTTCTCTAGAAATGGCTGCAAGATGACTAGAGGCTCAATGGTGCTAGCAAGGGGTACTCGAATTGTTACCTTGTATAAGCTGGATGCACATGTTGTTCAATGTAATAGTGTCTCTGTAAAGTCACAGAAAGCTACTCACGGAGGAAAAGAGGGAAAAGTTCTTGATGGTGTAAACTCTATGGAAGTTAAACTTCCAGCAGAAAAGACTATGCTCTGGCATCATAGGCTAGGCCACATTGGTGAGAAAGGTTTAAAAACCTTGAAGAATAAAAACCTAGTTGAGGGGCTTGAAGATTGTAACCTCGAATTTGAATTCTATGAACATTGTATATACAACACCATGTTTCATTTTATTCCAATCCTCACAAATCTTCTGGTTTGCTTGATTATATTCATTTTGATGTTTTTGGTCCAGTGAATGTTCCTTCTTTGTCTAAGTCAAGGTACTATGCATCATTCATTGATGATTATTCGAGAAGAACATTTGTTTATTTTTTGAAAAGTAAATCAAAAGTGTTCAGTCAGTTTAAGGAATTTAAGAACCTTGTAGAAAATTAGAATGGAAGGAAAATAAAATGTTTAAGGACTGATAATGGTGGTGAATTTTGTTTTGATGAATTCGAGAGGTACTGTAAAGACCATGGGATTAAAAGACATAAGACTACACCTTATACTCCACAGCAAAATGGAGTTGCAGAAAGGTTCAATAGGAAAGTGATGGAAAGAGCATGAAGTATGCTGAGCAGTGCTAGCTTGGAGGAGAAGTTCTAGGCTGAGGCAGTTGCTACAACATGTTACTTGATAAATCGTTCTCCAAATTCTACTCTTGTTGAGAAAACACCTTTAGAAGCATGGTCTGGTAAGAAGCCTTCTTTAAGACACATTCGTGTTTTTGGCTGTGAGGCATATGCTCATGTGCCATATGAGAAAAGATATAAATTGGAGAACAAGGTTGTCAAATATATTTTTATTGGCTATAGTGCTGGCATAAAAGGATACAAGCTTTGGAATCCTGATACGAAGAAGGTTCTATACAATAGAAGTGTTATCTTTCGTGAGCTGAATACTTCTACCTTGGATCTACAGTTAGAGACAAAGTCTGAAAACAAAAAGGATGTAGTTGAAATTCCTCCTACACTAGATAAAGAGGAATTGGAAATTCAAAATGTACCCGAAACTGAGGAGAGCTCAAGCAGTTCTGAAAGTTTCAAAGAAGAAGAACAACCTCAGCCTCAGCAAGTGAGGAGGTCAACTCATGAAAGAAAGCAACCTGATAGGTATGGGTTTTCTTTGATAGATTACACCTATGCCTATGCTTTAATTTCTAGCACTAATGAGCCTAGGAATGTGAAAGAGGCATTTAGAATGTCTGATTCAGACTCTTAGTTGGAAGCCATGAATGAAGAAATGGCATCATTAGAAAAGAATGATACTTGGAGTTTGGTGCCCTTTCCTGAAGGCAGAAAAGTTGTGGGTTGCAAATGGGTATTTAAAAAGAAAATAGGTCTAGATGGTAGTGTGGAAAAGTATAAGGCGAGGTTGGTTGTGAAGGGTTATTCCCAAGTAGAGGGAATTGATTATGGGGAAATCTTTTCTCCTATAGCTAAGCTGACATCTATCAGATTTCTTTTGTCACTTGCAATAGCGTATGACTTAGAGATCGAATAGATGGATGTGAAGACAACATTTCTTCATGGTGATCTTGAAGAAGAAATCTATATGTCCCAGCCTGAGCACTTTGTGGAGAAAGGTAAAGAAAAACTAGTTTGCAAGTTGAAAAAGTATCTGTATGGGTTAAAGAAGTCTCCTAGAATGTGATACCAGAAGTTTGATACTTTTGTATTGTCTTTGGGATTTGTAAGATCAAAATCTGATCATTGTGTGTATTATAAAGCTGAAAGTGATCGAGTAATTATTATTGCTCTCTATGTTGATGATATGTTGTTCATAGGAAATAGTAAGTTAATGCTTTCTGATCTTAAGTCTCAATTGTCTGCTAAGTTCAAAATGAACGATCTTGGTGCAGTAGGTATATTCTGGGAATGGAAATAACTAGGGATAGGAAGAATAGAAAAATTTGGCTCAGTTAGAGTAAGTATATCAAGACTATTCTAGAGAGATTTTGTATGACTGATTGCAAGCAGCTAGTTATTCCAATTTTTCAGGGAATGAAGCTATCTATTGAAGACTGTCCAAAATATCCTACTAAGATGGAGGACATGAGCATTGTACCTTATGCTAGTGTGGTTGGAAGTCTTATGTATGCAATGGTCTATACAAGGCCAGACATTGCCCAAGCAGTGGGAGTACTTAGTCGGTTTATGGCTAATCCTGGAAGGACACATTGGGATGTTGTGAAAAGAGTATTCAGATATTTGAAGGGAACTTTAGAATATGCTTTGTGTTACCATGGGAACTTGGTTGAATCACAAAGGACTCTTAGTATTTGAGGCTATGTGGATTCTGATTGGGCAGGGGACATTGACAGCAGAAGATCCACCAATGGATATATTTTCATGTTGAATGGTGGTGCAATGAGTTGGATGAGTAAGCGGCAGGCTGTAGTTGCTTTATCCACTACATAGGAAAAATACATGGCAACCACACACACCTATAAAGAAGCAATTTGGTTAAAAAAAAAATTCTAACATTGGTTTTGATGCAGGGAAAATAACAATTTATTGTGACAGTCAGAGTGCTATCTGTTTGGCAAAGAATCCTACTTTCCATGCCAGGATGAAACATATAGATGTACAGTATCATTTGTATGAGATATGGTGGAGGATAGAAAGGTATCATTAGAAAAAGTGGATACTCTGGAGAATGTTGTAGATGCATTGATGAAGCTAGTGAGCACAAACAAGTTTAGGTAGTGTTCCAATTCGATGGGCCTCAGTGCCCATGAATTTTAGTAGTTCTGTTGTGCTCTGGAGGTGCCTGTGTGATCTTCGTCAAGTGGAAGTTTGTTGGAATTATGTTCCTCAATCTCACAGGCTAAAACCTCTGAAAGAACCAAGTTGGTGTGACATCCAAATTGTCTGGCTAAATAGCAGCTTTGGAACCTTGTGAAAATTTTTGGTCGCTGAGACCTTGCTTCTATCTTGCCGACTAGTGTTGTCGCTGTGACTTGTGGCATTCACTGTAACCCTCTGCTGAGTGGAGATCTCTGGCTGACAGGCCATTCTTATTGGATATTAGGGAGACTTTGGGTGACAAGCAGTGTCAGGGAGATTCATAGCGACTAGAGTTATCGGAGTAACACAAATGCTTCAGTATGAAGTCTTATGGATATGGATTGTCTCGCCGATAGTGTTACACTCGAATTCTTTTGGGAGACCCTTGGCCGAAATGCTTGCTTTGGTGTGATGTCTCATCAATAGTGGTAAGTCTTGCCAAGAATGCAACATGTGTTTGTTAGTAGATGTTTTCGGTATGACTCCTAGTGAAAGGTGGTCTCAGGGTAACATGGAGGCTTCGGTATGAAGTCTTAATGACAAACGAAGTCTCACCAACAGTGGAACATTAAGGTGTAACTTGAAGGCATCGGTATGACCTCTTAGTGATAGCGATAAGTCTTGCCAACTGTTGGACATTTCAGAATAACATGAAGGTTCGGTATGATCTCTTGGCGAAGGACGATAGTCTTGCCGATGGGAATACTCTTGTCTATGTGACTTTGGAACTTTGGTGTGATGTCTCATCGAATGGCGATTGTCTCACCAATGAGAAATCTAAGGTCGATGTGACTTGTGAACTCAGTGTAACGTCTTGCCGATGGTCAGGACTCTTGACGATAATGATGATCTAGCTTTGTGGCATTAGGAAGACAAGGTTAGTGTCTCACCGACATGCGAATACATTTTGAATGCCTTTGACCGATTGGGAGACCATCCTACGTGGTGTGTCTTTGACCAATCAGAGAAACCGAATGGGAACCGTTCGAAGTTAGTCTATTGTGGCAGTCATGTGAGGAAGTTCAACAGACAGAGATGACATGGATATACTCTGTAGTTGCAAATGATGTTTGGTTGGATGATTCGTTTGATGTATGATCTATATGAATTCAATTCTGAGAGCATTGTAATATGAATGTTCTATACAAGGTTGGTCATTGTGAAAGCTGTTGTAATTTGACATCAGAGAGTCAAGCCCGTACTTTGTATGTAATTTCATTACTATAATACAAAGGGGTTTTTTCTTGGTGTGGTGGGTTTTTCTCCTGTAAGGGTTTTCCTACATAAATCTGGTGTTCATCTGTGTATGGTTATTTCTGTATTTTTGTTATTTCTTTCAAGTGTATATTAATTGGACTGTAATTGAAAATTTAAAAATTATCTCTGCATTCTTCCCTAAGGTTTTGACGTTAGGAGAGTTGTTTCCACACCTTAGCTTTCCTTACAGATTCATCCAAATACCCATTCTCCAAGTTTAAACATGAGTCATTGATCTTTTCTAATAGGAAAAGATCTGATGATTGAGGTTGATAGTACCAGTTTAATAATATTTGACTTCTTTAAACAATATCAACCAAAAAAATCACTCCATGTTAGATTAATTTACACATCATTCATACAAGCATTGAGGAAAATTCTTTTAAAAAATAGTTGACATCATCAAACAACCCACGTGGAAATTTTCCATGGTTTTATAACTAAAATAGGGACCCACTTTAAAGAGCTCACAAACTCATGGAATCCACACCACATGTCATCATTATGATAATCATAAACATATCTTGTGAAAATCCAATCAAAAACATTGAAAGGAGACCATGTGTCATTTTTCTACAATTCCACACTACAAAACTTAGCTTACTTTGAAAAGTCTACAAACTCACAAAATTGCACCAAATGTTGATAGGTGTCAACCTTTCTGCAATTTTGCATCTTATAATTTATTCTTTCTTATTCAATCGAAGAAATCACAGAATCTACTTGAGAACATTCTAGTTATCCCTATTTAGTAGTTCTGCATTGAATAATTTGGTCTTCATAAAGCAACCCACAGACTCATGGAATTATGCCAAAATGATGCCACATGTTACCAATTCATGGTTTTTCACTCTCTTTTGTCTTTATCAAATAAGCTCCTATAGACTAGAAAAAATCAATAGAAAAGAGGACATGTGGACTACATTTTTCCATTCCACAGATTCCTTTCTCCTTAGTGAGTTACCCTCTCATGGACTAGAAAAAACCAACAAAATGGGGATAAGTGTTAACCCTTCTGTGGTTCTACGGCCTGTCTTTTCCTTAGTAAAGTATTTCTTGTGGATTAGTAGAAAAGGTTATATGGAAATAAAAACATGATAGATGGCAAGCAGTGGGATTATTAAAGGACTTAGGGGTGGGCTCACTTAAAAATTATAATAAGTGATGATTCTAGTTTATGGTCTAATTTTGGGTAGAATTTATGATTTAGTTGTTGAAGTTATCATGGATTTTGATGTTAATTATTGATACTTTTATGATATTTCCTCAAAACTTTAGACATTGGGCTTAATCCTATTTCTGCAAACTTTTAATGATAATGGCATGTTATATGGACTATCTATATTAATTTTGCATGTGGTTAATGAATGTTCTTTAAGGTGGTTGCAAATATGCAATTATTGTGCGTACTAACATTGACATGCAGATATCATTTGAGGACGCTAAATTGAGGAAGACACGGTTAGCTAGGCATGCACCATAACATCCAGCAAGGGAATCGTTTAAAGGTCAAAGGAGGTCAATGATAGGAGATTCCCCATGCAAACTAAATGTAACTACCTTGTAGTGGTCTTTATTGATGTTGAGCAAACATGTGGTTACTACAGTGCTAAATCTACAGTTGGGCATGCATGTCTGACCTGATTCCATGCATGCGTAACCGCCACCCCACTTTCTTTGTTTTCCCTAAATGGCATCCTTCCAGTTCGTGGAGTTGACTGCCCTATCTAGTTTGTAGTATAAATAAGGATCAGATGCTCCTTTTTTAGAGGTTGCATAATTTGATATTATACGTGCATTCTTAAAGTTTTCAGCAATACAATTATGCTACTCTTTTGTACTCATGAATTCTAGCGAATAAAATGAAGTTCTAAGTTTGAGAATCTAAGTTCTCATTAGTTTTAGAGAATACTTATCCAAGGGGGCCCACTTGGTGAGTAATCTGTTCTTTAGTTTAGTATTAGTTTAGTATCACTTTCTGTTCAATAATTAGTTAAGAATTTGGCACTGGCTGCTCCTACAACCACTAGAATTCCATTTTGTGACTATTCCTCCAACCAAAGCAGAAAAAGTAGTGTCCTATTTGTTTGCTCATATTTTCATCTCTATTATGCATTTTAGCTTGGTGTAGTTGTTGATTGATGATTAACATTTATGTTATTCCTTTCCAAGCAATTTACATTCAGCATTGTGTCTTTCTTAGTTTTAGAATGAAAATGGCTACTTTGGGTTCCTAGTGCACATACTGTGCTGACCCATTTCAAGTTCATGTCACTGGGTTGATAAGTTAAATGCACTTTCATGATGATTAAAATATCTATTCAAGTTAGATGTCCAATCTCTGAATCACGACTGTAAAGGCCTAGTTGTTAAATCATTATAGGAGGCCAACATTTTTGGCATTGTTGTTGGGGATGGTGTCAAACTAGGAAGTTCTTTGGAGTCATTGATAGTTTTCTTGCTGTAGTATTTATGGAAGTTGTTCTTAGCATATTCCTCATTTAGGAAGTAATGAGCCCCTTATTCTTTACCAATTCTTTGTGTGAGTTGGTTGATAGTGAGTTGATACTGCATGCATAAAGGGAGGAGAAGGGATGCTTATGGGAGATTCATTCCTAACAATCCTAATCCATTCTAGCTAGTTGAATATCAGAACCTGCTAGGAGAAGAAGAAGATCCACACCCCTTTGTTGATGCATTTCCTAATCTAACTATTAGTGTAATTAATATCTAATTACACATTAGCATAAGTTTACTTAGGCATATTTAATTCCTAAGTTATAGGTTTATCCTTATCTTATTAAGCTATCTTTTTGCTCAAGATATTATTAGGTTTATGCATCTTTGCTTTTATAAAACAAATTATCTCTTGTAATATTTTATACTACAAATATATCAATTTGCACATATTTTGCAAATCTCTACTTTTTCATTTTTCTCTTCTGTGGAAGGTGTTTTTTCTAGTTTGCAATTAGATCTTGGTTTCTCACATGGTATCAGAGCCTCGATTTGCAACCCCTTCTCATCTTTTTTGGAGGAACACATTGCAGAGCTTTTTCGAAGTACCTCGAGGGTTTCATTCATTGAGCATCTTTATGTAACATCTTGGATCAAATTGGGGTTTTCCGTTGGATTCAGAGTGCTAGAAAAAGTCAGAAATGACTTTTATTTCATTCATTTTGGTCATCGTTTGCCAGATCTATGAGGGTTTCAAGCTCAATGATTTTTTTGATAGATCTGGGGTTCGCATGATTTTTGGAGCACTTTGGGCCCAAACGGACCTTGCCGTTGGATTCGTAGTGCCCAAAAACCCCTATTTTGATATAAAAAATTTCTGATTTGGGCAAAGTCATCTGGAGAGGCAAAAAAATTTGCCCAAGGGTCGTACAGCCCCTAGGCACGCTTCACGAGGCTCATTTTTTGAAAAAAATAAAAAAATGGTGAAAAAACTATGTGGCTAGTTCAAATTCAACCTGCCACCCATTCGCCACTTGGTAGCCACCACAGGCCCACCACCGCTCGCATGCACCACCATACCGCCGCTCGCTCCTTACAGCCCCTACGAGCTTCAAATGTAGCCACTAGCCATATGGGGGACTGGGCGCTATGTGCCCAGCCCTCGGCCAGACTTCCAGCCCTCGCCCCAGTCATATGGATGATCAGGTGCTCTGTCGCCGACTCCTATACTTCAGCACCCTGGTCCACCTAGGTGACCAGGGGCCCTTTTTTTTAGCCCCTGAGGGCTTCTAGGGGCCAAATCAGACTTTTTGTAGCACATTCACAGAAACGGGCGTATCTTGGGTATATGACGTCCTTTTTTTGTAAACAAGATATCATCAAAAATCTGTTTCAATGATCTACACAATGGTGTAGGTGTGATTTTTTGGTTTTGCTTTTTTGATATCTTTTTTGGCCTCGGAAGTCAAATGTTTCTATTTTCACTTTGGGAAGCATATCTTTTGACTCACTTATCCATTTTTCATGATTTTCGTGGCATTGGAAATCTAGTTTCAGAATCTATGAAGATATAAGGTCATTTAAAAAATATGTATACCTTATTTAATGCATGCATTCATTTTTGTTTCATGCACTATGTTTTCATTTTCGCTTATGTTTCTATAGTTTTGCATTCTCTCCTACAATCATTGGGTATTGTAATAATAAACTAATATAAAGTTACATTAAGGGGGTTTTTTGCATCCATATTTTGTATTGGTGACAACTCGCATGAGTTTTTCTAATTTCTTGTTGTCTCCTTTTAGCTTCTTTCTTGCTTAGCTAGACACATCTTTGGTTTGCATTGGTTCACACTTCACATTGGGATTTTATGGTCTTTATCCGCATTGGTTCAGATCTTTCTCATTTGAGGGCCATGTTTTTATGGTTAATGTTCTAGAATCTTGATGGTACTCATCCTATGGGTAGTTTTAGTTTCAGTTTGGCATTGGCTTCGCGAGATACAACTTCTAGATTTTTTCATCATTATGGGCTTCATTCATCCTTTCATCTACTGTTGCTTACAGATTCGAGGGTTGATCCAGTATGTGAGTTTTTAGTGTTCCTTGGCATCGGGTCTATTGTTGCATTTGTGATTCCAATATGGTATTTTGCAAACAGAAGTATCTTTCCTTGCTTGCTAGATTTTGGGTTCCAGTGTTGCTTCTTCAGAGTTCTTCTAGTGATTCTTCACAGCAGTTCATCTCATTGAGGGGGGGTTTTTCCTACTGGGTTTTCTCTCTCTTTTCATTTGTACATAGGTACCTGATCAGGCCTTTGTTTCTGGGACCCATCTCACATCATTTGCATAATAATTTTCTTCTCCCTAAGTTGCACTTATGGGGGGGGTGTTAGTGTAATTAATATTTAATTACACATTAGCATAAGTTTACTTAGGCATATTTAATTCCTAAGTTATAGGTTTTATCCTTATCTTAGTGAGCTATCTTTTTGCTCAAGATAAGATTAGGTTTATGCAACTTTTCTTTTATAAAGAAAATTATCTCTTGTAATATTTTATACTTCAAATATATCAATTTGCACATCTTTTGCAAATCTCTGCTTTTTCATTTTTCTCTTCTGTGGAAGGTGATTTTTCTAGTTTGCAATTAGATCTTGGTTTCTAACACTAACTAGCTCTGAAGTTTCCTTTAAGGACCAAAATCAGCTTGAGAACCCCTTTGCTTTGGAACTACATCAAGCAGGCATGGGTGATGCAAATAGAAATAGACCTAACCAACCAACTTTTCCTTTCCCCATTGCCCATTAGAATGAAGTTGACAACATAAAAAATATCCCTACTTGAACACTCCCCAAGTTTTATGGACTTGTCACAAAATATCCTGATACCTTCTTGTTTGAGTTTGATATACTCTGCAAGAGTTATGACTATACCATTGATGCTCATAGGATTAAGCTATTTCCTACCACTCTGAAAAAAGTTGCATTAAGATGGTTCATGAGCCTAGGCAGAGATACTATGGAAACTTGGGAAGACATCAAGAAAAAATTCCTTGAGAAATACAAGGAGTATTGTAGGGGTAGTGACATGAGAGGAGGTGACATTTTAAGGATGCAACAAAAGGAATATGAGAGCCTGGAGGATTATACTGCAAGGTTTTTGTTTTTCCTACAAAAATCTCCACACCATACACTCAATGAAGACTCACAAAAGCTTCTTTTTCTGAAAGGAATCAATGACAGCTGCACTGATGCCTTAGACTTGATGGGAGGGGGAGATATCTCCTAAGTTCCTTGGGAAGATATCAAGAAAATATGCCAAAACTACTCTAGGGAAACTTCAAAGAAAGGGAGAGCTTACCAATCTTCCATGCGTAAGTCATTTATTGGTGGAGTTTCAAGAATAGAGATTGTTCATTTGCTAGTAAACTCCAAGCAAGACATTATAAAAAATCTAGCTACTTAGCTAGATACACTTCATACCAAGAAGAAGCAAGAGGAGGTAGAGGCAATGTTGGTAGAGTATTGCCCCCATTGCAGAAAAAAGATAGACTGCAGATACATGATGGTAGCTAATATTGAAGGCAAGCAGATTGCACCTGAGTTCAAGCCAATTCAAATTGAAGAAGATCAAGTCTACTATGTTGCACAAAGGAGGCCTTGGGTTCTAAGACAAGTTATGCCACCAGATACACTCTCTTATGTTGGGCCATATTTCAATTCCTATTCATCTAGCAACTAATGGCAGCCCCCATATCTATCTAGCTATGGAGGATATCCACCACAGCCTTGGGGTAACCCTCCAAATGTTTGGCCCAATCATCAAACCTCTCCACCATAGTGGCAGCAACCTTAGGGGACTTGGAAAAAATTTCAAGGGCATTGGCAGCCACCTCCAAAAAATTGGCAACAAACAAATCAATGGAGGGGAGGATAACAATGGCCTACCTGGACAACCAGCTACTTGCAACCACCTTCTCAGCCCCAACAACCTACCATAATGCCTCCACCTACTAATTCAAGCTAAAATACACCTAAATCTACTTAGCTACTAGCTCATCCCACACCTAATCCAAATAAGAAACCACAACAACAACCTGTATACTTTGTTGATTCAAATCAATTCCCCTCATGTGTTATGAGTGTAAGTGACATCCACTTGCATTCAAGAGCTACTTTATCAGCCCCTTCTAAGCCAATTATCATTGAGCTTCATGTGAAAGAGGAAGAGGAACCTATGAATGATCCCATTTAGCCAAGTGTACCTAAAAATTCAGAACCATTCCAAGCCAAGCAAACTGAACAAGAACCAACATTTCCTCAGAGATTGGAAGTTGCCAAGAAAAAGGAAGAAAAAGAGGATACAACTTTTGATATCTTGGATCAGCTGAAGCATATATGTGTTCATATCCCTCTATTCTAGGCCATAAAGGATGTCCCAATCTATGGCAAGTAAATCAAGGAAGCATGCCTCAAGAAGCCAAGCGGGAAGAAGAAAGACCCCACTATGGTTCATGTGGTGGGACAAATAGTGGACATCATGCTTGGAAAAGTGACTATCCTTAAGTATAATGACCTAGGTAGTCCTATGGTAGCAGTTGTTATAAATGGGATTCAAATAAAGAATGCTCTGATTGATTTAGGGACAACAATAAATGTAATGACCAAGGACATCCTACAACAACTAAATGTTGCAAGCATGAGATCTACTCATATTATCTTGTAGCTTGCTAATAGTTCTAATGTTAAGCATGATGGTATAGTGGAGGATCTTGTGGTGATTTTAGACTCCTATGAGTACCCAACAAACTTCATGATTCTTTCTCCTAAAGCTACACTAGGTGGGTATCCCATTATTCTTGGGAGGCCATGGTTAGCAACTGCAAATGCATATATTGGATGTCAGTTAGGTGACATGACCATTTCTAATGGAAATAGTACCAAAATTTTTTTTCTTTATCCTCTTGCTCAACCATCTCATGATGAGGATAATCCCATGTGGCCACATGTTGGTGAAGAGACCAAGGAAGTTAATTCTGTGGCACAACTTATGATGTTAGGTAGAAGCTCCTTCATACAACTTCAAGACGAAGATGAAGTGTTGGTTAACATTACTCAGAACCATTTTGAAGTGGAGGAAGCATCATCTTCTCATTCTAATACTCCAGTTAAGACCCTTCTACCTGCTCTTCCTGTAGCCACTATTCCTGCATACGTTCTTCCTATAGCCACTCTTCCTACAACCACTATTCCTACAGATGAACTTCTTGCAGCAACAAGTATGTCCCATACATTTCTACCATATGAACTCAAGGTACCATGTGTTAATGAAGCAACTATGATAGATTCAACTATACAACTACATGTGTCAAAAGGAAAGTATATGAATGTTAACAACAAACTGAGTGAAGAACAACAATTTCTATTGGAAAACATATTAAGGACCCATCAACATGCATTTGTGTGGGATTATCATGATATGAAGGGATTGGATCCTAAGCTTTACACTCACAGAATCTATATCAGAGATGATTGCACCCCAGTGAGGCAACCAACAAGAAGAATTAACCCTACACTGAGAGAAATTGTAAAAGAAGAACTGCAAAAGTTGCTAGATGTCAGATTTATCTACCCCATTTTAGATAGCCAATAGGTGTCTCCATTAGTGATTGTGCCTAAAAAAGGAGGGAAATTGTGAGTTTTTTTTTATTACAGGGAGCTTAATGTTGCTACCGAAAAAGACCATTTTACCTTACCTTTCATAGATCAAGTTTTGGACTCACTTGCAAGAAAATAATAATTCTCTTTTCTAGATGGATTCAATGGATACAACCAGATCCAAATTGCACCAAAAGACTAGGAGAAGACCACCTTTACTTTTCCATGGGGGACCTATGCCTACTCATTACTCCCATTTGGCTTATGCAATGCACCTACAACTTTTCAGAGGGTAGTCATTAACATATTTCCAGACATTTCTCATGATTGCATGGACATTTATATGGATGATTTCACTACCTATGGTGCTGATTTCAATGAAGCATTGGAGAATCTCAAAAAAGTACTACAAAGATGTGAAGATCACAATCTCTCTTTAAACAATGAAAAGTGCTTCACGATGATGTAGGAAGGTGTAGTTCTTGGACACTACATCTCTCACAAGGGAATTCAAGTAGATTCTACAAATATTGAGGTGATCAAAAATCTTGCCACACCTACAAAATAGACAGATGTTAGGAGTTTCTTGGGCCATGCAGGCTATTATAGGTAGTTCATCAAGAATTTCAGCAAAATAGAAGCACCATTGTATACCCTCCTCACTAAAGATGTTAAATTCCAGTGGATTGAAGCTTGTGACAAGGAATTTTCTGATTTGAGGGTAGCCTTGACTCATGCTCTGGTACTCAAAGGACCTAATTGGGAGCTTCCTTTCCACATCCATATAGATGCATTAGACTATGTCATAGGATCAGTCTTAAGACAAAAAGAAGGAGCTATTGAAAATGCCATTTATTTTGTTAGCAAAAATTTATAGGGAGTTGAATTCAACTATATAGTGATAGAAAAAGAAATGTTGGTAGTAATCTATGCCCTGAACAAATTCACTCATTATATAATAGGTTACCAAATCTTTGTGCACATTGATCATGCAACCATTAGGTATCTCATGAATAATCCTTTGATCTTTGGTAGGCTAGCAAGATGGTTATTGTTGATGCAGGAGTTTGACATAACCATTGTGGATAAACTAGGAAAGGCCAATGTTGTTGCATATTTTCTTTCAAGGATGACTACATCAGGGGATAATCAAGCCATAGATGACTCTTTTCCTAATGAGCATCTATTCTCTATCAGTGTTCAAACACCCTAGTATGCTAACATAGCTAATTATCTGGTCACAAGTAGAGTTCCTCCTCACTTCTCTCTGAAAGAGAGAAGGGTACTCATTGAAAAATCTTTTCCTTTCTCATGGATTGATGGATGTTTGTTTTATACTAGACCAAACCATGTCATGAGGAGATGTGTGAGAGAAGATGAGACATATGACATTTTTCATGCATGCCACAATGAACCATGTGGAGGAAATTTTGCATCCAAGAGGACAACAATGAATATTATGAACATGGGATATTACTAGCCAACACTCCACAAGGATGCAAGAAGGTATACAAGAAAATGTGACAGATGCCAAAGAATGGGTAGGCCAACCAAATCTGATGAGATGCCACTTTACCCTCAGGTAGTAATCACTCCCTTTGACAAGTGGGGATTGAATTTTGTAGGACCCATTGACCCTCCATCAAATGGTAAGTCCTATATCCTGCTATGCACTGATTATGTAACTAAATGGGTAGAAGTTAAGGCCATGAAGCATGCAAGAGATAATAAGGTTGTAGAATTTTTTTATGAGGAGATTTTCACAAGGTATGGAGTTCCATGAGAAATAGTGACTAATCAAGGGGCTCAATTCACATCAACCCTTGTTGCAACACTAGTCAATGAGTACAACATACAACATAGGAATTCTACTCCTTATCACCCTCAGGCCAATGGCCAAGTTGAGGTGACCAATAGAGAGATTGAAGCTATTATGACCAAAATAGTAGCTATCCACATAAAGGAATAGGTACACAGATTACCCAAAGCTGTTTGGGCCTATAGAACTACTTGGAAAACAACTACGGGCTTCACTTCATTTGAGTTGTATGGAAAGACAACCATGATGCCCATTGAATTTGAACAAAAGACTCTTAGGGTTGTAGTAGATTTTGGGATGGATATCTCTGAGGCATAGAGAAAAAGAATCATGCAGCTAAATGCTTTAGATGAGATGAAAAGAGCAGCCCTACATCACACAGAGGTAGTGTAGAATCAGAGAATGAAGTGGCATGAAAAATTCATCAAGGACAAGAAATTTCAACCAGGAGATTGGGCCCTACTCTATGAATCAAAATATCAGGACAATGCAGGAAAATTGCAGACAAGGTGGCTAGGACCATATAAGGTTGTTGAAGTATTCCCTAATGGTGTTGTACAACTCATTACTATTGACCCAGTCAGATTTAAGTTGCTTGTCAATGGTCATCACCTTAGATTGTATCACAAGCCAACTTCCAAGGAGGAGTTCCTCCAACAATTCACTCAACATGAAGCACCCAAACTTCCTGCAACCAAAGGAAATGGACCTAGTGTCCCTCCTTCTGGCTAATTAAGGTATGTACTTGTCATAATAAAGACTTCCACTTTTGTGGGAGTCCACTTCTCCACCCATCTGCCCATCCATCTCCACCTTTCTCTCTCTTCCATCACTTCACTTCATTCCACTCCACCTCATCCCACCTCATATTCATTAATTGCTCAACTTATTTCCTAAAAAGGTGAATGGTACTTTCTCCACAATCTTTACAATGAATCCTCCACACATTTAGGTATGTGCACATTAATTGCTATATCTTAATTGTCTTTAAGTGCATTCATTTAATTGTTGTACGTTAGTATGGACGTTCACCATAGCATGCCAATATTCCCTACCTTGTCAAATCATCATCCCACATGTGAGGACGCATGCCCAAATTTAGGTTGAGGGGGAGGAAAAATATGTGAATATTTTTCCCACGTATCAATCAATGCTGGTCTACATCAACAGAATTTAAATTGAGCTGATTTAAAATCTGAGTGAGAGGATGGATTGCATGTGTGAAGTGATACTAATTGTCATCGCCATTTCTCTCCATCATAGATTTCCTTTATTATTCCTTCCTTTCCATTATTTCCCATCATAATCTCAAATTGAAAAAAAAAGGTAAAAAGGGAAAATTCAGTTGACATTGGCATTGGAAATTTAGAAAGTGTTGCAGGAAGGTGAATTTGGTCTCAGAAGAGAATTGTAGGAAGGAAATCATAGAGTGTTTGTTTGATTGCAAACAATGGGAGGTGGGTTAATTTGAAATGAACCCATGGTGCACAATGTATTACTACAGGATGCACCCTTCCCGACTGAATTCAGAAACTGCGGGTGGATAGACTGCTTCCTAAAGCTGGATGATTTCGATGAAGACATTGCACTAGAATTCGCCTAGACATTGTCTAAAGGGAAGGCCACGGTAAAAGGGCTAGAGATCATAGCAACTGAAGAAATAATTATAGAATTTATAGGGTTACCTAGTGATGGTGAAAATTACCCTACTTCTAGAGACGCCAAATCAGGTAGGGTTGAATTTATAGAGCCAAACAAACCTCCATTGAGTATAGATAAACAAAGTGCAAAGAGAATGTATTTACCTGAGCCATAGAAGCATATAGTTTTTTATGTCATAAAATACATCACCTATCAAGGTCGCTAGTCGAATTTGCATTTCATGCACTTCAAGCTTTTGAATCATATGAGGCACGGAAGGAGATGAATGTTCCAAACATGCTATACAACCTTCTTTCAATCATGGCAAACAAGACTCAAAAAGGTAGGGACAATGCCATTTCCCACCATTGTCTGATTAAATTGTTAGTTGAGAAGTCTCTGCATGATGTATCTGGAATGATCTAGGAAGAATTCATAAAAAATGATCAAATTAGACCTAAGCACTTGCAACCTAGAATTTTACCTCAACCCCATAGGTCGAGTAGAAGATTGAGCATAGTTGAAACCACTCTTGGTACTTCAACCTCTGACACAAGCCCTAATGCAAACCCTCCTACAATAGAAGAAACCATAGAAATTAGCTCTTCTAGGATAGAGCACTTAGACAAAGAAAGTTCTTCCCCTAACTCTGATGATGATGTTCCACTTGAAATTTTAATGAAAACTAGGGCATATAAGAGAGAGGTAGAAATGAGAAAAGGAAAAGCCAAAATGAAGCTGACAGAAAAAGAGGTGCCAAGCTCTAAGAAGAGAAAGGTTGAGACTCTTCATCCTGCAACCAAAGAAAAACATGAGAGCCCTCCTAGGAAAGCAAGACTAGCTAGGCCAACCTTTGGTATGCCTCTGCAGGAAAGCCCTAAATCTAGAGAAATATCACAACGGCACACAAAATATCCAATGGGACGGGAGAATGTCGAGGAAGAAGATATATTTAAGACAACAACAAACATAACATTGGTTGATCTTGCCAACATTGCAAAACAAGTCAAAAATCAAGAGTATGAGGAAAATCAAGATTTCCTATAGCAAGAGGCCCTATAGCAAGATATCCTATAGAAAAATCTAGAACAAGAACAAGGGTAGGAGTTCCTACAGCCACAACAAGAACTGGGAGAACAATCAGTACCCCTATAGCTGGAATTGACAGGACAACCCGAATCCTTGCAGGTTGTACCATGTGAAGAGCAAGCATCAGTGCCATGAAAAATGCTAATAGGAATTCATAAATCCCCTAATTTTTCAATGCACAACGTAGCCATGCATTTATGGAAAGATATGCAAATAAGAGAAGGGGAATGAAAGGAAGAAAAATGCAGATTGAAAAAGGAAATTCAAAAGAGAGATGAGGAAATTGAAGACAAAGGTGCAGAAATTTCCACCTTGAAGAAGAAGTTGGATGATATGGAAGCCTTGGTACCATAGATTTTAGAGTGCAGGACCCCTCCAAGGGTCTATGCTCTACATTTGAAGGAGAAGTATCTTTCTTTTATACTGGCAGGGATTGTCTTAGGTTTGAACCCTTCCATTGAGACCCCTACTAAATTTTCCAATGCTTATCGGATTGATTCCCCTAAAATGAAGAATTTGTTGTGTGAGTTTTATTTGCATAATTATGTTGTGACTCAAGACCATGATTGGAATCCACTGTTGTATGTTGGGGATTTCCAATTAAGGGCATTCATTTCTTAGGTACAAAATGAGATTAGTTGGGGAAAACAATATGGAGCTTATAAGCAAATGGAATCCAACATCCCCCTGTCCATTAGGGCTAAATCAAGGAATCCAAGGGATATTTTTAGGGAATGGCACATAATGATTTTCAAACCTAGCTATGGTAATAGGATTATGCCTTGGATAGAAGCAGTTTATAGTGATTATGAGGCAAAGGAAAAAGAAAAAGAGGAAACTATGAAGAGATACCTCTCCCAAAGATGGAACAACCTAGTTGATGACCTCAAGCAGGCTGAGCCTCATTCCATCTAGAACTATGCTGCAGCTCTTAAGAGAATTGACAAATATATTCATATTGGAAGGACAAAAGGGCTATTCTAGATTCCCCTAAATTTTTAGCCACCCATCCTAATGTGGCCTATACCAAACTTCAGGTTCTACCAATATGATATTGCTGCAGAGAGACAAAGATGGAGCAGCTTGGATAGATTGGGAGGATTCTATTGGGATCCTAATTCACACACAACACACTCTGATGTGGGACAATTATTAGTTACAAATTTTAGAGCATTGACCAAGCAGAAGAACAAACCTTCCCCTATTGGAGGACTAGCAAAACCTTAGGTTGGGGGAGTGATAAGTCTAGTTTATGGTCTAATTTTGGGTAGAATTTATGATTTAGTTGTTGAAGTTATCAGGTACTTTGATGTTAAGTATTAATACTTTTATGATATTTCCTTAGAACTTTAGACATTGGGCTTAATCCTATTTCTATAAACCTTTAATGATAATGGCATGTTATATGGACTATCTATATTAATTTTGCATGTGGTTAGTGAATGTTCTTTAAGGTGGTTACAAATATGCAATTATTGTGCATACTAACATTGCCATGCAAATATAATTTGAGGATTCTAAATTGAGGAAGACACTACCAGCTCGACATGCACCATAACGTCCAGCAAGGGAATCATTCAAAGGTCAAAGGAGGTCGACGACAAGAGATTCTCTGAATGTAACCACCTTTTAGTGGTCTTTATTGATGTTAAGAAAATGTGTGCATTACTGCAGTGCTAAATCTGAAGTTGGACATGCATTTCTAACTGGATTCCATGCATGCGTAACTGTCACCCCACTTTCCTTATTTTCTCTAAATGGCATCCTACCAATTCATGGAGTTGACTGCCTTGTTTAGTTGGTAGTATAAATAAGGATTAGATGCTCCTTTTCTGGAGGTTGCGCGATCTGATATTGTACTTGCATTCTCAAAGTTTTCAACAATATAATTAAATGCTTTGTACTCATGAATTCCAGTGAATAAAATGAAGTTCTAAGTTTGAGCATATGGGTTCTCATTAGTTTTAGAGGATACTTTTCCAAGGGGGCCCACTTGGTGAGTAATCTTTCCTTTAGTTTAGTATTATTTTAGTATTACTTTTTGTTCAGTAATTAGTTAAGAATTTGGCACTGACTGTTCCCGCAGCCACTAGAATTCCAGTTTGTGACTGTTCCTATAGCCAAAGAAGACAGAGTATTGTCTTGTTTGTTTGTTTAGATTTTCATCTATGTTATGCATTTTAGCATGGTTTAGTTGTTGATTGATGATTAGAATTTATGTTATTCCTTTCCAAGTAATTTACTTCCAGCATTGTGTCTTTCTTAGCTGTAGAATGAAAATGGCTACTTTGGATTCCTAGTGCACATACTGTGCTAACCCATTTCAAGTTCACGTCCCTAGGTTGACAAGTTAAATGCACCTTCATGATGATTGAAATAGCTATTCAGGTTAGATGTCCAATCTCTAAATCACAGTTGTAAAGGCCTAGTTGTTAAATCATTGTAGGAGGCCAACAATAAGCACATGTGGTAATTCAATAAAGTGGGCACTAGGAAATACAAAGCAGGCTGGGGATCTCAATGATGCAAAAGGTGTTGAGCAAGACAATTGAGAGGGGGGTGAATCAATTGTCACATATTTAAACTTTAATTCATTCACTGGAACTAATCCTTAACACTACTTAGGAGATTAAACATTAAATACTAGTGCATAAATTGAAAACCATCACATAAACACAAAAATGCTAGATTTACATGGAAAACCCAATAAGGGAAAAAGCACGGTGAGGATTAACTCACACTATAGAAAATATCAAAACCAATTACAAGAGGCTTACTGCCTGAGAAATAAGGCTCACTATCAAAATAAGGACTCATTGTCTAGAACAAGGACTTACTATCCAACAAGGCTAACAACCTGGATGGCTCACTGCCACAAAGATATAAAGAAGATAAAGAAGACTTGTTACAAATAGTAGAAAATATCAATGCAACAAATAAATCCACCACAATTCGTTCAATCCACTTACAAACATGCATGAATGATGGAGTGCACCTTAATCTCACTACTTCTAGAAAATCAACATTTAGGATTCACATTGATCTTCCATACTCACATCACACACACACACTAATTCACACTTGTATCTATTCTCTTTGTGCTCTTGTCTCTATTTCCTTTGTTCTCTTCACTTCTTCTTCCCTAACTCATTTTGTATTTATACCATCTTCAACTTTGAAACATATCTAAAGTCGGCCATTCAAATTCAAATTCAAATTAGGTCGGCCCCAAAAATCCTAGGGTGGAATTAGAATGAGGGAAACCCAAATACACACTTCATCAGGACCCAAATAGATCCAACACGCTTCACTAACTCCAAAAGTAGTATTCCACATAAGACTTCATCAAAGAGAAATCCAGGCCAACAATATTTCTCCTGACCTTAGCCAGAAACACAAAAAAACCATAGTTCACAACTGGTGAACATAACTCGCACTATATAATGAATCAATAGCCAAAAATTAGGATATATCAACTTCCAACACCCATGATCAACATATCTAAACCATACAAATATAGGAACAAATTTAGAGAAAAACCCGGAGCAACCACTGAACATCTGCAAGATATCTTCATTACAATTTTCTTAATATCTTCGACATATACATCAATAATGACAACAATAAATTGATAACCAATTGACTAGTTGAATTCAATGACAACACCTTCAATCTTTCCATTCTTGCAACAAAAGGGGTTTTAGGTTATGGCTTAGGGCACTGGAGAAGGGTCAATGAAAAAATAGAACAAAAGTGCAAAGTGAGTAGGGTTTTTTATGGTTTTTTAGGCAAACACATACGAAAGGAAATATTTTGTAAACCCTAGCAAGAAAAAAAACATTTTTTAACTTTTGAACAAAGGTAAGGATAGAGAGCCATAAAATATTAAAACTTGCACTACCACCATCTACACATATTTCTCACCTATTTCTCCTTCACTTTCTTCTTCCTGCATAATAAAATTAATAACACATTGATGTACCTTAGCTTGGAACATCTTGTTACTACACTTTTCCACTTCTCTTTTTTCATAGCCTTTTACTATTTCATTTGAAGAAAAATCAACTTTAACATCAATTATGCAGAAAAATAACTCATTATCTCTATTTTGTTTTCTTCCTCTACTTTTACAACATTTTTTACATTCTCCTCATGCGCTTCAATTCCAACCATGTCTCTTACATGCAAATTAAATTCATGAAAGAATTCACAAAATGTAAATTTTACCTCATATTTCAATGCTATAAATTTTGTTCCACCTATTGTCAATGTAAGCCACTCCTAAATTGTTGCAAAATGCATTAGTAATTCATCTTCTTCTCTATTTTTTGTTGCTGCCCCAACCTTCTCTTCTTACTTGTCTATTGCAATCTTGTTTTTTTCTTATTCTACCTCCTCCCTTGCACTAAATTGTGTCATTTTCTTTGACAAATTTGTGTCCTTTTAAGGACTAATTGCTGGCCCAAATTCACAATCACTTTAACATTTTCCTTTACCTTTCCAACATGTGGAAATCATCATTAATATTATCTTTGCAAAAATCAAAAGAATGAGATAATACCTTTGTTTTTGTTGTTGCAAATACCTCTTTTGCTATTCTTGTATCCTTTTTCGTATTACCCTTATTTTTGTCTTTGCTAACCCCTGAAAACAAAAAATCTTTAGATAAAACAAAATATTTAATATCACCATTAATTAAATGGTCCATTGTGACCATTTTCTTATCTTTCTTTCTTTATTTTTCTCGTATTTTATTTCTTTCTTTCAACTACAATATTATGGGCTACTCCCACATGATTTTCCTTCCATACCCCTTCCATTATAGGGTTGCAACTCTACATTTTTTCTTTCCTATTTTCACCATCCTCTTTGCCAAATTGTCAATTTCCTCTTTCTCTTCATTTTCTTCTTTCAAGAGGATGTTCTTTTTTTCACATTTTATTTTACTCATTTCAACATATTTTCTCTACTCCATCTCTATCACATCCAATCTAGCCTAGATATTTTTTAATTCTTTAATAATAATTTTTTAAATCTTTCATATCACCATTCTTCCCAAAAAAAAAAACTCACAAGTCTTCTCATGACCCATCTCATCTTCTTCTTCAAAGATATTTTTCCAAACACTTTCCACACACACACACACACATACTACTATCCTTTATCAACAAAAAATCGGGAAGATGCAACTCTACTCTCCCTCTACCCACTCTCTCTTAGTGGAGGAACCTCGTACACCTACCCAATCTTATTTCTATTAAAGAATGGATAAAAAAATTCTCACAAAACAACCTTTTTAGTGAGCTTTATCTTCATACTCTGACATTCAAACAATAAATTCCAAGAAAAAATATAAACGCACTTGAATAAATTTTCCAAGGAACAAAAAACAATATTCCAACAAATAAAATTCTTCAATTTCCTCTCGACCAATCTTCCTACTCTGATACCATTTGACGCAGTCAAAAATCAATACGTCAATTCAAAGTATTGATCTTTGTAGAAAAACTAAAAATTCTTAATCTATTCAATTGAAAATCATACTCATGAAAAAATATATGAAGCCAAAAAGTTATGAAATTCAATTCATTTAAAATTTTGTAAATGTGCACAAAAATCTCTTGATAGACAAGTCATATTCATATGAAAAATTCTTCCATCTATTCGTAAAAAAGTAACAAAAAAATTTCCCACCTTCATCTACAGGAATACAAGTGATTCAAAAAAATTCTACCAGCAATACCATGCTAATTTTTAAGCCAAAATCTCAAAAAATTCATTTTTAGGCATTGGAACTATGTTACAGACTTCACCAACAACTCATAATATTTTCTCTTTTGCAATCCTTCTTAATTTTAATACCTAGATGCATTATGTTTCTTTCTCATTACTCCTACAAAATTAATTTCTAGACTCCATACTAGGTGTGGCAATCATCTAGAGGCACTTTTTTTGACAATTCAAAATTGTCTCCACTCCTCCATCTGGCACCCAAAAATGAATGTGGCAAGAAAAGGGAGGCATTTATTTGTAACAAGAAAGACTTGGGCATTGAATTTTCTTTTTCATTTACAACATTCATTTTTTAAAAAAATTAACCTTTTATAATTTTTGGTGTCAAATTTACAAAAAGAATTTTAAATTTTAAATCATTACCTCCAAACCTTAGGCCCCTTCATGATATTTACATCAATATTAATAAAATGAGAAATAAGTAAGTAAAAATCTCAATTATGTTGAATATGGTGTCAAATGGTGTACTTGCAACTTATTAAGAACCAAACAAAAGAAAAGATTATAAATGAAAATCTTTTTGGTGATGCAAGATTGCTCAACCCCCCTAGATGCTCCTACATCATATTCATACATGCTTTCCCTTTCTTGAGATTTTTTTTCTCCCTATTCTAAGTTAATCCTATAATGCATGGGTTCAACTCCATGTCATATGGTATTTACCCTTGAAATTTAAAAATTCAAATTTAAATTTTGTCAAACCATACATTTTTTACTTAGAAAATGTCTAAAATGGTACTTTCTTTGCAACTATCATTTGCAAATAATCAATAATATAATGGTTTATTAGATTACTAATTAATAAATGGTATGTTTTTTATAAAGCATATAATAAGCATAAGAATTCATAACCTTATATTAGAAAAATATAAATAAACTATAAAGGGTATGACCCCTAATAACATTATTTTTTATGTCCAATTAGCATGAATAATAATCAATCTTATGATTGAGTTGGTAAAAAACTATACAAAATAGATGAATAGATATTAAATAAAATTAATTAGGATACTTTTTTTTTGGAATAAAAGCTTTATTAAGAAAGAAGAAAAAATTACAGAGAGTACATAAACAAAGCAGGAAAAATAGGAGATTGCTGGAAGCAAAAGAGCCCTCCAGCAAAAACAGACTCCTATTAACAAAAACCAATGAATGGCACTGTTTGAACACAGGAAACAAACACAGCAGTAGAAAAGCATAACCCTTCACTGTACAAGATGATTTCAGCATCTCTTTTTCCTTTGTGAACCATAGCTCACAAGCTCACAAGCTCTTGGCCAAAAATAGAGGAAAACCAAATTCCAAAGGATACAAAAGTAACTGTTGCAGCAGCAAGCTAGATTTCACTCCCCAAATTTTGTTCTTCCCAAGGCCCATCTTGTTGTTGCAATCTCCTGAAGCCTGCCATAACAACATTAACATTGTCTTGTGTATCTTGATTCAGAGCAGCATATGCCAGTGCTTCACAAGTTGACTAGTGCAACCAACTGCAAGGGGGTGGGTAAAATCCACTACAGCAAGTGATGACTTTCAACCCAATGTTTATTCCAACTCTACTAGATGTTCTACTTGATTTCAACCTACACAAAAATATTAAATGATGTGACATTAAATAGTAGAAAACAATAAATTTTGTATATAACTATACAATTTAATTCTATAATTATGAAAGTAATGTGTACAATCATTGATTTGACCCTTTAGTGTAGATTTTATATTTTAAAAATTTAAATTGTTTGCATCTAGCTTGCATTAAATATCTTTATTTATTTTTGCATAAAAATTGGTTGTGTAGTTGGACTTTACCAATGGATAGGAATGTATCTCTTTGGTCAAATCCTTAAGAATATTTATTTGAAAAATTTGTACATTAAAAATAAAATATAGTCATATAAAATTTTATAGAATGTTGATGTAAATGATGATGTCACATAAACATATTATGATTCTTCTTAATATGTGTAAGATATATTTGTCAACGCATGATAGATTTTAGATATTCAAAATGAATTAGGGTTAGTCCTTACATACAACAACAAGTTTCAAGTAAAATATTTCATGCTTTAAGTAGACACAATGAATAATGAAGGGAAATAAATGGATCCAATTTTACATTTAAAAATTAAAAGTTTTAGGATCATTTAAACAATTCATGCATCTAACCTATGTCACTTGCATAAATTATTGATTTGGCACTAGGTAAGAAATGTATAAAATTGAGGATTGAAACCTACTCTTTTGAATGAATGCAAGTTGGAACATGTATGGCTAGGTTTATGTGCCAAATCTTAGTAAAAACATGCTAGTTGTACACTTTTCACTAAAAAACAATTAACCAAACCAAAGTGAGTCCAAAAAAAAGGGGGGAAATGTAAGGTATGTTGTTTTTACCATCACACTTATATAATATTGTAATGGTAAAATTTTTATACTTATGCCAAATTCCATTTATTTTTAAGAACTTTTTGATGGAGCTTCTTAATCAAATTACACATCAACAAATAGAACACTTTGGTCTCATTCATTGATCATTTATCTATTCTTTTTTACATATACTCTCACATATTCAACACTACCTCATCCTTGTTTACATATACTTTTATAAATTCACCATTATTAGCTATTTATTATGCCTATCAGTACACTTATGCTCATACACCCTTTCCCCACCTTGAGATTTATTTTTCTCAAGTATTGAGTTAATTTTGTAGTGCATTTGATCAACCCCATGCCATGTAGTATTTACCCTCAAAATTCAAAATTTTAAATTTAATTATTTAAGTTTTGCCCAACTCTTACATTTTTCACTAGACATTATGAGCTAACTTGATAGATGTTAACATGAATTTGTGTTATGTATTGGCAATTAAATATATTCAATGTGCAATTGATTCATATGGATAAATCAAGGGCATAAAGTAGAATCATCCTAGGAATACTTTGATTTGAAGCACTAAAAGGAATCGTAATCTAGATTAGTGTCATCTAGGATACCTACATGTTTGAGAATTTTAATCTATAATGCTTATCCATGACCAAAAATCTAAGCTAATTAAAGGGCTGAACTTAAGAGGTCATGAGCTTTATGATCTAGTGATCTCCCCAAAAAAAATTTAATACTGTTAATCCTTAGTAGAAATCAAAATTTGGGATACATCAATTTGCATAGTCAATAGTTAGCTAGATTGATCTCACAAATTAAATGAACCATCCTCCTCATTTAAATGTCAAATATTCATTTATTCTAATAATCAAAATCCAAAACTAAATTATTTAAAGCAATTTATTTCCATGCATTAATTATATATACTCAATATATATGTAAAAGGGTTATATTCCCTTACAAAAGTATAGCTCCAATGAGTTTAAAGAATGTTAGAAGCACACCAATTTTTTCCTTGTGAATGATTACATCGCCCACAAGTAAGAAGGAGCATATAATTAGATATGATGGAGAAAATATTATATCCATAAAGAGGAATTTAGATGTGTTGGCATGATGAGTTGATTGAATTGGGTAGTTGTGGGAATAGAGAATTAGATTTGATAAAAGTGAGAACTCCTTTTCAACTTGGCTAATCAAATCACTTTAATAAGATATATGTTGCAATTATGAAATCACTTTTTCTAATTTGACTTTTCAAGATCAACGACAATAACCAAGGATTTGGGCATTTCAAGATGCAATTACAAAGTCCAAGGATAATGGAATTAATTATCATTGATTTTGTATATGTGGGGTGTGAGACATGGGCACTTCTTTCACAATGTATGTTAGTCCTTAGCTTCTAGGAAAGTGTTATAGGAGTCAAAAGTGTGGATTTAAAGTTAAAATTTATTTTTTTATTGATTATATTTTAAAAATATTAGTGGTAATTTTTCTGTCGTTTTTAAATAAATTATTAAAAAATAATAAATTGTGTTGTATTATATATATATATATATATACATATAATATATATTCACTATTTTTTTAATATAGCGTGATATAATAATGGTAATCATTCAAATTATGAAATAATTTTTTGGGTGACCTATAAAATTGACTTGGTAACACTCAAATCATTTCTCTAATCGATATCTTATCAAAATAATGAAATAACTTGTTATGTTTGAGACCGCACTTATTAAAATGAATATGTTTGGTCACATTGTTTTATGGTGAAGCAATGTCAAAGGGGTAAGAACAACATATTTGAGTATGAATTGAATGAGATTTCATGGGTGAATTAATATAATTATCAATATAAAAGCGACGAAATAAAATAATATTAGATTAAAAATGGTAATTTTTTTAGTTGTTGATAATATGTGTAAAACTTCATTATTTTTTTCATTTCTTAATCATAGTCATTTTAATTATATTTATTTAATATTACATTTTTTTTATATTTTGGCTATTTGTATCCATACTTAAAGGATAAATTAATGGTTTTATTGGAGATTCCACTCTTGAAAACCATAAACAAATGCATATAAAAAGTAAACAAATATTATAAATGATAAAATTTAAACTAAATGTGGTTAATTATTGACTAAAAAATTTGCAAAAAAACATAGGAAACAAGAAACCACCCTAAATACATATAAAAATAAGCCCTTGGGAACTAAAAATTATCCCCAAAAGAAAGTTCTAAAATCTAATCAATCAATAGACAAAACCCAAATCCTTAATAGAAACTTGATGGGTCCAAATTTGCATCTGAGTCACCTCTCAAATCCATATATACTCTTGGATCAAGAAAGGTCCTCTTTTTAAATAAACAATCATTGTGTTTATACTATAATTAGGGTGAGGATACTCAAAATTTCAAGGTAGCCATCCTATAAGATATCACAAATTTTCAATAAATTGAGCTAAAACCAATCTAACATGATGACCTCTACCTTTTATATGGCTGAGGATTGTGAGTAATATTTTAAAGTTACCAGTTCATCTATTGTCACATAGGCAAGGATTGACAAGGATTAGTCTAAGTAGATTCACTAGTTAATGCACTTGTAGTAACAATCAAGCCATCCTCATGGATTGAAATAACTATAAGACTAATTATTATATTTTTGATACATAATAACACCTCCCAAATTATCTATAGGAAATAAACCTATATCCACTCTCTAAAAAATTCCACACAATCTCTTGTAACAATGCAACATGCTTTGTAGAGATATTTGTTTTTATAGAAAACATGATCCAACCAATTATCGTGTAGTTTCTTTCAGAGCTCTAGTAGGATTAAATATAATGTTTGGAAATATTTCATCATCCATTTCACACATCTTATCACCCGAAGCATTATTTTATAATTTTAAAAAATGATAGTTAGAGCAACAAAAAAGTTGGCACCCATAAGTATTTCAATATGCTAAGTTATTTACTAGATCATAAAGGAAATTTTAGAGATTTCTTACACTCCAATTTCAATAAAGGGCGAGAAACTAATAAATCAAATAATTTAGCTTCTCAAGGATATGATGCAAATTTATAGTGACTTTTGATCTTCGAGAAATGAATCAATGTAATCTATATAAGAATATATAATATAACTTATAAATAGTAACCAATAGGTAGAAGATAAGAAACCATATATAGTTTTTAATGGTATTCCATGTATGGAATAGATAGATGAATAAAAATGCATTTTGTATATAGTTTTATATTTTTGTTTGCTAGTTTAATTGACCAATAAGATTCTACATATGTCATAACTTATCTAGATTCTTATTTAGAAACTTTTGCATCAATATTTTTGCATTGAGCCCTATATTAGGGGCATTAGAGTTTTATCTTGCATGTCCTTTTTCACATACTAAAATTACTTAAACCTTGGTATCAACCCCAAAATCCATTAGAATACTTTCCAACACATGTCAAGATGGGAAAAAAACACAAGATGAGATATATGTAATGATTAAGAGTGAGATTGAAGAATAACTTATGTATCAAGAAATTTTCTTGTTCAACCAATTTGAAATGGTATTCTAAAGGGTGGATCTATTGGACCCATCATTAAGTAGATAATTTTTTGGTCAATTCCTCCTAAATTTTAGGTAAGCCTACATGTGTCAATATTTGAGAGTGATATTAATGAAAATTCTATAGATAACTAGATTAAATAGACAAAATATTACATTTCCATGAATAAATTTAGTAATAAAAAAAAGATAAGGATTTTCATCCTAAAATTTTCCTCATCTATCAAGAAGTGGTGGAAGGCCCATGCACTTTGGGAAGAGGAATAATATAAAGGTAAATTTGACCCAACTTAGGGAGCAATTATATGAAGCCTTCAAAGATGATTTTTATCAAAATGTTTAGACTTAGCATTAAATGAAATATTTATAGTTGTACTAGGGACATTACTAGTATATTTATAATTATACCAACACATTCCATGAGCTCTATGTAAGACTGTTCTTATTTAAGTGAGAATAGCATATGGTCCTAAAATATAATAATAGACTTCATCCAACAATCTAGTCAAGAATTTAATTGCACTTGAGATCAAAATTATGGAGAAGGTCTATTGATATTTGATAATAATTAAGGATGATTTCAAGTAGGTC